>MCJB01048640.1:9432-53303 GCA_002018475.1 Nicotiana obtusifolia | reverse complement strand
ACCGACCAGGTTGTTACATTCTCCCCCTCTTAAACAAACATTCGTCCTAAAACGGGTCTAGAATCGTACTTGGAGTCTCAAATAGGCATGGATATCTGCTCCGCATCTCTTGCTCGGTCTTCAAAGTAGCCTCCTTGATTGGCTGACCTCTCCACTGTAATTTAACGTAAGCTATGTTCTTTGACCTCACCTTTCAAACCTGCCAATTCAAAATGGCCACCTGCTCCACATCATAAATCAAATCACCATCTAAATGAACCGTGCTGAAGTCCAAAACATGAGACGGATCGCCAAAATACTTCCGGAGCATGGAAACATAAAACACTGGATGAAGACTCGATAGACTAGGCGGCAATGCAAGCTTGTAAGCCACCTCTCCAATCCTCTCAAGCACCTCAAAAGGACCAATATACCGAGGGCTCAACTTGCCTTTCTTCCTGAACCTCATGACGCCCTTCATGGATGAAACTCTGAGCAATACCTTCTCTCCCACCATGTATGCAACATCACGAACCTTCCGATCGACATAACACTTCTGTCTAGACTGTGTCAAGTGAAGCCGATCCTGAATCAACTTAACCTTGTCTAGAGCATCCTGAACCAAGTCCGTACCCAATAGCCTAGCCTTACCCGGCACAAACCAACCAACTGGAGACCGACACTATCTACCATACAAGGCCTCATACGGAGCCATCTGAATACTCGATTGGTAGTTGTTGTTGTAGGCAAACTCTGTAAGTGACAGAAACTGATCCCACGTACCCAGAAATCCATGACACAAGCACGTAGCATATCCTCCAATATCTGAATAGTGCGTTCGGACTGTCCGTCCGTCTCAGGGTGGAATGTTGTACTCAACTCTACCCGTGTGCCTAACTCTCGCTGCACTGCTCTCCAAAACTGTGATGTGAATTGCGTGCCCTGATCTGAAATAATGGACACCGGCAGACTGTGAAGGCGAACAATCTCACGGATATAAATATTAGCCAACCGCTTCGAAGAATAGGTAGTCCCAACTGGAATAAAATGTGCGGACTTGGTCAACCATTCACAATCACCCAAATAGCATCAAACTTCCTTGAAGTCCGTGGGAGCCCAACTACAAAGTCCATGGTGACACGCTTCCGTTTCCACTTCGGAATCTCAAGCTTCTAAAGCAAACAGCCTGGCCTCTGATGCTCGTACTTCACCTGCTGATTTACGCATCGAGCTACAAACCCCACTATATCTTTCTTCATCATTCTCCACAAATAGTGCTCCAGTCCTGATACATCTTCGCGGCACCCCAATGAATGGAATACCACGATTTGTGGACCTCCTCAAGAATCAACTCACGTAACCCATCCACATTGGGCACACAAATCCGACCTTGCATCCACAACACCCCATCATCCCTAATAGAAACCTCCTTGGTATCACTGTGCTGAATCGTGTCCTTAAGGACAAGCAAATAGGGGTCATCATACTAACGCTCTCTGATGCGATCATATAAGGAAGACCGAGAAATCACACAAGCTAGAACCCGACTAGGCTTCGAAACATCTAATCTCACTAACTGATTGGCCAAGGCCTGAACATTTGATGCAAGCGGTCTCTCACCAACAAGAATGTATGCAAGGCTACCCATACTCACCGCCTTTCTACTCAAGGTATCGGCCACCACATTGGATTTCCCAAGATGACATAGAATGGTAATATCATAATCCTTTAGCTAGCTCAAATTTAGATCCTTTTGTTTGAACAAGTGCTGAAGACTCCGATGATCTATAAATACCTCGCTTGACACGTCGTAGAGATAATGCCTCCAAATCTTCATTGCATGGACGATGGCTGCCAACTCCAAATCATGATCGGGGTAGCTCTTCTCATGAGGCTTTAACTGGCATGAAGCATAAGCAATCACTCTACCTTCCTGCATCAAGACACACCCAATACCAATCCGAGAAGCATCACATTATACCCTATAAGAACCCGATGCTGAAGGTAAAATTAGAACTAGAGCTGTGGTCGAGGCAGTCTTGAGCTTCTGAAATCGCTCCTCACACTCATCCGACCACCTGAATTGGAGCACCCTTCTAGGTCAACCTAGTCAAAGGCGCTGCATTGGATGAGAAACCCTCCACGAATGATGACAATGTCCGACCAAGCTGAGAAAACTCCGAATCTCAATAGCTGAAGACGGTCTGGGCCAACTCTGAACCGCCTCAATCTTATTTAGATCCACCTTAATCCCCTCACTAGACCCACGTGCCCCAAGAACGCCACCAAATTCAAGCAAAACTCACACTTGGAGAACTTGGCATAAAGCTTCTCTTCCCTCAACCTTTGTAGTACAATCCTCAGATGAATGCATGCTCCTTCTGGCTACATGAGTACACCAGAATATCATCAATAAATACTATGACAAACGAACCAAGATATGGCTGGAATACATTGTTCATCAGATGCATGAAAGCTGCTGGGGCATTGGTCAGCCAAAAAAACATCACAAGGAACTCATAGTGACTGTAGCGGGTCCTGAACGTCGCCTTCAGAATATCCGAGTCCCACTTCAACTGGTGATACCCAGAACTCAAATTAATCTTACAGAACACTCTAGCTCCCTGAAGCTAGTCAAATAAGTCATCAATGCGCGGCAAAGGATACTTGTTCTTAATTGTAACTTTGTTCTACTGCCTGTAGTCGATGCACATCCGCATAGTACCATCCTTCTTCTTCACAAATAGAACCGAGGCACCCTAAGGCGACAAAATAGGCCTAATGAACCCCTTATCAAGAAGCTCCTAAAGCTGCTCTTTCAATTCCTTCAACTCTGCTGGTGCCATATGGTACGAAGGAATAGAAATGGGCTGAGTGCCCGGCATCAAGTCAATACAAAAATCAATGTCCCTGTCGGGTGGCATGCTCGACAGGTCTGCAGGAAACACATTCGGAAAATCTCGCACTACCGGAACAGAATCAAAGGTAGGAGTATCAGCACCAACATCCGTCACAAACGCCAACTATGATAAACACCCCTTCCTAACCATCTGTTGGGCCTTCGGATATGAAATCACCCTGCTGGGGACATAGTCTAGAGAACCTCTCTACTTGATCCTAGGCAACCCCGACATCGCCAACGTCACGGTCTTAGTATGACAATCTAGAATAGCATGAAATGGGGACAACCAATCCATACCCATAATCATGTTGAAATCAACCATACTAAGAAATAAGAGATCAACTCTCGTCTTCAATCCCCCAATAGTCACCACACACGATCGATACACACGGTTGACAGTAATATAATTACCTAGCGACATAGATACATGAACAGGTGAAACTAAGGATTCACGGGGCATATCCAAATAATGAGCAAAATATGATGATACATATGAATAAATGGAACCACAGTCAAATAATATAGAAGCATCCCTGTGGCATACAGAGACAATACTTGTGATCACTGCGTCTAAAGCAACGGCCTGTGGTCTGGCAGGGAAAGCATAGCATCGAGCCTGACCGCCACCTGATTGACCTCCCCCTCTAGGGCGACCTCTAGCTGCCTGAGCCCCATCTTGAGCTGGCTTAGCAGGTGGTGAAGTAACTGGTGTAGAAGTCGGCCTGACTCCTCTGCTGAACTGGACCTCCCAAAAGACGGGGACAATACCTCTTCACTTGACCAAACTATCCACACTCAAAGCAATCATGCTCTGACAATGGTAGTAGGTACCGAAGCGGACTTCGAGAACCAAAATAACTACTAGAGGGACATGGCACAGATGAACCCTGAACTGACGGAGTACGAGATGAACCCTGAGCTGGGAGGGCACTGAGAGATGACTGACCTGGACGAGCACTGTATAAACCATGGCTAGCTGATGCACCACGGTGAACTGGATGAGCCATCTAAGTGGGCCTATAAGGACGACCACTGCTGTGGTGAGACTGCCCTCCGTAAGAAACAATGCTGAAACTCCCCAAAACCACGAGGCCTCTTGGCCTCCCTCTCTTGACTATGGACCTGCTCCAGCCGCCTAGCAATATCAACCACCTCGTCAAACCTAGCAAATGATGCAATCTCCCGAGTCATAACAAAGCGCAGTCCATAGCTAAGGCCATCAATGAACCTCCCAATCCTTTCCCTCTCTATGGGAACCAACCAGATCTCTTGACAAGCCAACTCTGAAAATCTCATCTCATACTGAGTCACGGACATACCCTCCTGGAAGAGCTGCTCAAATTGCCTATGTAACTCCTCCTTGAGGGTCTGCGGAAAGAACTTCTCCAAGAAGGGAACAGAGAACTCGTGCCACGTAAGTGGTGCAGCACTGGCTGGCCTGCTCAACTCGTAGGCCTCCCACCATCTGAAGGCTGCCCCCGACTGCTGAAAAGTAGTAAATGAGCCTCCACTAGTCTCGAGAATACCCACCGTGCGAAGAAGCTGTCGGCACCTGTCCAAGAAGTCCTGAGCATCCGCTGACTCAACCCCACTGAATAATGGAGGCTTGAGCCTCCCAAACCTCTCTAGCCTCTTGTGCTCCTCGTCAGTCATAGGGGGACCCACCTGGGCATGAGCAAGTACAACCGGCTCGGCTGGTAGTATCCCCGGTCTCTGAAGTCCTTGAACCACCTACTCTAGAGTACAGGCAACAAGAGTTTGAGCACCTCCCCCGGCCTGAGAAGTGGATGGCACGTCCTGAACTAAAACCGCCCGAGCAAGGCTAGTGCATACAGTCAATATCTGGTCAAGAGCCTCCTGAAGGCCTGAAATCTCAATGGGCACAGCTGGTGCCTGAGCTAGTCCCACCAACTCAACCACTTCTAGAATCTGCTCCTGAGCAGGAGCAACTGGTAGGTCTACAGGTGCTGCTCTAGCTGCTGTACGAGCTGCACCTCGGCCTCTCGTGGCCCTAGCTGGTGGTACTGGTGGTTGTCTGCCCGATCCGGTAGAATGTGTCTTCACCATCTGTAAGAGAATAGAATAGAATAAGTTTAGTTTCCAGAATCAACAAATCTGCATGACAAGAATACAATAAAGTGAAGTTTTCCTAATGGTTTGATAGCCTCTCGATGATAAATACACACGTCTCTGTACCGATCCACAAGACTCTACTAAACCTGCTCATGACTCGTGAGACCTACGTAACCTAGGCTCTAATACCACTTTGTCATGACCCAAAACCTCACATGTCGTGATGGCGTCCATCGCAACACTAGGCAAGCCGACAATCCAAAATAACCACGCATCTTTAAATTGAAAACATAATGAAATAAGCTTAATAGTGAAAATCTCATAAGAAAATATCGCAACTCAATCCAAAATCTCCCAGAATTCGGGTGTCACTGAGTACATGAGCATCTAAATAACAATACATTCTAACTGCTAAAACAACTATCTCGAAAGATAGAACAGTGCTAATAAACTAAAAAGAAGGAGAGTCGAGGTATGTGGACGTCAAAGCAGCTACCTCAAAAGTCTCCAAGGAACTAAAGCTCCAAACCTAGCAACCGTCGTGTCTAGAAGTACCTGAATCTGCACATAAAGTGCAGAATGTAGTATGAGTACAACTGACCCAATGAACTTAATAAGTAACAGGACTAACCTTGGGTTGAAAGAAGCGACGAGCTCAGATAGCTACAGTCCAAATCCAGATTTTAACAGTACAAATATGACATGAAGAATGATAGTAATATCTCATAGAAATCTCATAATCAGTTTGTACACAGAACAGAAATGTAGACATACTTTCAAGTTTAACAGTTTAAGTTCAACACGGATAAAATATGCCAAGTATGACTGATATGAGAAATGTTCTATCTCTATATCTACTGTCAAGTGTGCATGTCATATGTAATGTATCACAATGATAACCTCATGTACTCGCACTCTTAGAGTACTCAATCTGACCGTCTCAACTCGCACTCATCACACTTAGTCACTCAGCACTGTACGGTACCTGCGCTCATGGCTGGTATGTCAGACTCTGGAGGGGCGGATCCTACCCAAGCACTAACTGCGGCACGCAGCCCGATCCCATCATGAATCAATGAAACCTGTTGCAGCATGCAGCCCGATCCCATCATGAATTAATAAAACTTATTGCGGCGTGCAACCCAATCCTATCAATAGCACTCACAATCAGGCCCTCGGCCTCACTCAATCATCATCTCTCCAGTCTCTCGGGCTCACAACGCTCATGCCAATCAGCCCAAAAGAATGATACATGATGTAACAAGAAATAATTACAGAGACTAAGACATGATATGCAAATGATGAATGCGACTGAGTTCATAACTGCAACTTAAGCAAATAACTCAACAACAAAAGAGACGACCTCTGTGGGTCCCAACTATACCAGCTTATAGCCTAAGCATGATTTCTAACATGAATCACAACTCAATTTCTCTGACACATGAAGAATACATGAATAATAACAAGATCAGATAACTACATAGTTCCATGGAATTAATCGAGTCAATATTACTATGGTGCACGGCCACAAGCCCATCACCTAGCATGTGCGTCACCTCAACACCAACCACATAACACGTATTTCAGGGATTCATACCCTCATAACCAAGTTTAGAAGTGTTACTTACCTCAAACCGCACAAATCCCTACTCCAACAAGCCCTTGCCTCGTGAATCCACTTCTGAACGACTCAAATCTAGCCATAAACAACTTAATACAATCAATACAAGCTATGGGAATCAAGTCCATATGACAGAGCTAGGTTCTTTAACAAAAGTAAGAAAGTCAACCCCGGGATCACGTCTCAGAATCCAACAAAATTAACAAAATCCAAACACCCATTCAATAACGAGTCCAACCATACCAAAATTACCCAATTCTGACATCAAATCGTCACCCAAATCCCCAAATCTTACTGTCCAATCCCTAGTCCAAATATTTTTCAAATTTCACCTTAAAAAAACATAATCTAGGTGAGAAATTCAATGTGTATTCAATATTAATGAATAAAAATGACTAAAAGTTGCTTACCTCCTAAAATCTAGTGAAAACCCCTTCGAAAATCGCCTCAATCCGAGCACCCAAAGTCCAAAAATGAAGAAATAACTCTAACCCTCGATTTATATGAGTCTGCCAGTGGTTTCGCTTCTGCGGTCCATTTAGCCATTTTTGCGATACCGCTTTTGCGGTATAAAATCCATACCTGCAAAAGCACACTCAACCCCCGACCTGCCGCTTCTGCGGCCAAAAGCTCGCACCTGCGAGACCGCGCCTACGGCCCCGCGTCCACACCTGCGCACCCAGAGCCAAATTCAAATTTCCGCACCTGCGACCAACTTTCCGCTTTTGCGGACTCGCAGATGCGCTCCTTCTCCGTTCTTGCGATACTCCCTTGGCCAAACCAAGCCCCATTTCTGTGCCACTCCAACCGCATCTGCAGCGTTGCACCTGCGGTTAATCCCCTCGCAGGTGCGATCGCACCAGAAGATCAAAACCTCAGTAATGTTTCAAGTCCAACTTTTGATCTAATTAACCATTTGCAATCCGCCCAAGGCCCCCGGAACCTCAACCAAACATACCAACAAGTCCTAAAACATAATACGAACTCGCTCATAGCCTTAAAGCACATTAAACAACACTAAAATCACGAATCGCACATCGATTCAAGCCTAATAAACTTATGAACTTCTAACTTTTACCATCGATGCCGAAACCTATCAAACCAACTCTGATTAACCTTAAATTTTGCACACAAGTCCTTAATGAAACAACAGACTTATTCCAACTTTCAGAACCAAAATCTAAGTCCAGTAACAACAAAGTCAACTCTCGGTCAAACTTCTCAACTCTCCAAACTTCAACCTTTTCAACTTAAGCCAATTCAAGCCGAAATCATCTACGGACATCCAAATCGACTTCAGACATGCTCCTAACTCAAAAATCACCATACGAAGCTATCAGAATCATTAAAACTCCATTCCAGAGTCATTTACACATAAGTCAACATCCGGTCAACTCTTTTAACTTAGGCTTCCAACCGTGGGACTAAGTGTCCCAATTCATTCCGAAACATCTCTGGAAACAAACCAACCACCCTGGCAAGTCGCATAACAACGAATGAACACAGAATAAGCAGTAAATGGGGGGAACGGGGCTATAATACTCAAAACGACCGGCTGGGTCGTTACAAAATTCGAGTCAAATATACTTACCCCAATCCAAGTAGCTAAAATCCCCTCCAAAATCACCGAAAGTCGAGCTCCAAAATCTTGTGAGAAAAAGTAACTAAATTTTAAAACAAGAAAAGAAATTTAGCAGCTGTCCCAGCTCTAATTAGGTCCTAGATGATTTCGAAACTCGCATTTACTAAGCCAAACATGATCCATGCAAGATTACACCCAAGATAGCCTCTTAAATCACCCAATTTGGCCTTTAAAATGAGGAAGATATGATATTTTGAAGTTTAAAAGAAATCTGAAAATTTCAGTGATATAAATGGCATTTTTCGTAATTACTTACACCAGAAAAAAACTAGAAAGAAGAAAATATTCGTTTTAGCATACAAAACTCATTCGGAACCTCCCGGACAAAAACCATATATGCAGTTCAATCATAAAATATGCTACGAACCTGCTCGCGCACTTAAAACACCAAAAGTTCATCTTGACCCGATATTGACCATGGTCAAACTTCAAATCCTTAAAAAGCAACTTGTTTATCAACCAATGATCCAAAACACACCCAAGCCCCTCGCGACCCCATCCAATGATACCAACAAGTACAAATACATCATCCAAACTTATGCAAAGCCTCAAAATACCCACGGAAACATCAGAACAAAGAATCGAGGCTCAAACCGAATAGAATTTCTTTTAAGTTGTTAAATCTTCATTCTTTCAAAAGAGTGTCTAAATCACACTTAAACACTTTAAATTACTTTCAAATATTGAAAACAAGTTCAATTCAACTATATAGACCTATCCAAATTCTCGGAACACCAATTGGAGTCCAATAAAATCAAAGTCAACTCTTGGTCAAACTTATGAAGTTCTTCAAATTGTCAATTTTCGACAAATAGAGTTGAATTCTTCTAGGAACCTCCGAAACTAAATATGAACATACATATAAGTCTAAAATTATCATACAAACGTATCGGAACAATCAAAACCCCATTCCGAGTCCGTTTACCCAAAAGTCAAACCTTGGTCAACTCTTCTAATTTGAAGCTTCTAAAACGAGAATCATTCTTCCAAATCAATCCTGAACCGCTCAAAAACTGAAACAATCCATACACGCAAGTCTTAACACATAATATGAAGCTACTCAAAGTATCAAATCACTGAACGAAACGCTAAAGCTCAAAACGACCGATCGGGTCGTTACACATGATCCGGGTAGTTCTTAGGCTACTATATGCCATGTTTTGCTATCATACTTCTTTTATATCATGATTTCTCCACGTGTATGACTACGTGAGTTATCATTCATGCTAGAAATAATGTCTAGGCTATCTGTTTAATTACTTAGACATGATAGGGCTATTTTTGCCATGTTGAGCTATTTGCCATAGCCGTAGTCACACCGTTCAGTCATGATAGTTATATCCGCATGTTATATCTCTATTTTTATGCTTTTTTTGATATGTTGTCTCATATGTTATTGTTTTCCATGTACGTGATACGAGTTTGAGCTGAATTTGTGGCACTTTGTGATATTCCATAATGTGTAATTCGATTATGTTCTGTGAGAAGTTTGCATATGAAAACTTGAGCAGATTGATGACTAATGTGGGCTATAGATCCATGTTGTGAGTGATATTTGGATTTGATTGTATGCCATAACAGTTTGATATTTGGATCGGGTTGCACGCCGCAACAGTTTGATATTTGGATCGGGTTGCACGCCGCAACGGTTTGATATTTGGATTGGGTTGTATGCCACAACAGGACATATTAGCTATTTATCAGTTCTTGGGCCAGGATTCGCCCCGGAGTTTGATATTGTAGTGAGCGCAGGCACAGTGATGTACACGTGCTTTGGTGAGGGGCTTTTCAGCCAGGCATCCCTACAGTGCTGAGTGATTGTGTGTGTGATGATGAGGGGCATTTAATCCAGGCAACTTGAGTGTGCTGAGAGTGAGTGTACTTGATGATTTCACTAGGATATTATTGACTTGACATGTATATTTGACATGTAGCCATAGAGATGTATTTTTCTCATGATAGCTAATAAACAGATGATACTGACTTGACATGTATATTTGACATGTAGGCATAGAAATTTATTTTCCTTATGCTAGATGGCAACATGATGTTATTAACTTGACATGTAGGCATAAAGATGTATTTTTCTCATGCTAGTTGGTAAATGAAATATCTTATCTGTCGTTGAAAGTTTGGAAAAAGTCACAATTCTTTGATAAACTCATATTTTAGTGATTTCGGTGAAAGATTCAGGCTTTAATTGTTAAACTTGTAAAGCATGTTTAATTTCTCGTATTTGTGAACGAGTTGAATTTGATAATTCCTTTGAGTTATTTACTGTTTCTGTCATCATTATATCCTATGTTGTTATTGATTACTAGTGTTGGACATGGACCTTCTTCTGAGCTCGTCACTACTTTCAGCCTGAGGTTAGGTTTGTTACTTATTGAGTACATGGGGTCGGTTGTATTCATACTACAGTTTTGCACCTTGAACGTAGATCTTGGAGCTGATGCTGCTGTGTACGTGAGGGCTGGCATTGAAGATGTACTTGCTTTCTGGATAAAGCTACGACTTGTCCTTGGTAGTTTTAGATTGGTAATATGTTATGTACATTACAAACAAATATCGTATTTATTCTCATACCAGCTCTGTAAATTTAAGTCTTAGTGGTTCAAACTTGTACTACTAACCTTTGGGTTATTGTATGGAAATTCAGTTATTTTACTTATTGATTTCTTATTATTTTCATTAGAGTTGTGTTAACTATTGTTTGGCTTACCTAGCGGGTTAGGTTAGGTGCCATCACGACTAGGTGGATTTTATGTCGTGACAAGTTGGTAATTAGAGCTCTAGGTTCATAGGTTCTACAAGTCATGAGCAAGTGCCTAGTAGAGTCTTGCGGATCGATATGATGACGTCCACACTTATCATTGAGAGTTTACAAGGCATGTAGGAAAATTTCTCATCTTTCTTTCCTTATTCGTGCAACATTAATTCATCTTGAAACAAATCCCCTTGAATTCCTCCCATTTACTTTTACGTTATGTTGAGCACATGGTATCAGCTGTTCGACGCCTTGTGATGTCATGGATGAGCTGCGAGATGTGATTGGGCTAGTCTATAGGATTTGAGGCCAGGTTCAGACCGCAACTTGAGATCAGTAGTTTTAGCTGTGTGAATATGTACATTTGGACTTATATGTTCGGTAGTCTCCCTAGCAGTGGGATTGATGGCTTAGTGAGTGGTTGGACAGTTAAATGATGAGTGTTATGTGATCGAGGACTATGCTTAGGTGGGTTGAATGTGACGAGAAGAATTTTACTTGGGATGTGAAAGGACTATGGATGCTTGAATTCTTTCTTGGTGTGTTGTATAATCTTGAGTTATGAGTGTATATGGGATCTTTCAGTTGCTCATTTGGGATTAAGTAGATTCTTATGTCTTGTTGACGAGTTTAGACTCATGAGGATTAAGTGATTGCATAGTGATTGTGACCATGAAAGGGCATTGAGAGATGACAGTTTGAGACTAAGCAGATGGGTTAACTCCTACGAGATGTTTAGAGGTTGTGTGATCCGTATGATGTTTTTGTAAAGAGTTTTCTTCCTACCCAGTGGGATTTGTGTGATGCTGGGTAGATACCGTTGGGTTGGTAAGATTGAGACATCCAAGTTGTTCGAGTCTCTTTGAAAATCATGTTATTCTCCATTGCTCGTACATTTGTTCTCTGATGTAGAACTTCTTGTAAGTTTTTGTTGTTGAATTGATATTGTTGATTGAAATTGTTTGGGGAGCGGGTTGCACGCCATTTCAAGGTAATGAATTGAAATGGTGGAATAAGGACGGATTTTGATATTGATAGATGACGATATGGTGGGATCGGGTTGCGCGCGGCAATGGATTGTTAAAAGCTGATATTGTGGGACCGGGTTGCATGCCGCAACATATTCAATAAAATTATATTTGTTTGTGACTATTGGATTGGCCTCGATAATCGAGAAGAGCTTATATGACTGGTTATTCTAGACTCTCTGTCAGTTGTATTTGAGTTTGTTGTTATGAATTAACTGCTTCATTTTCATTCATGTCTTTTCTGTTATTATTATTATTGCGTATAGGTTAATATAAGTGACCCGCCTTAGTCTCGTCACTACTTCGTAGAGGTTAGGCTCGGCACTTACAGAGTACATGGGGTAGGATGTACTATACTCTCCACTTCTTTTGTAGATACCGAAGTTGATCCCAGCGGCATTCAGTAGACTAGCTCGGATCCAGCTATTCAGTGGAGACTTGAGGTATGCTGCACGGTGTCCGCAGACCTAAAGTCCCCTTCTGCTTCATTTAGCTGTTTACTTTGATTCAGACAGTTATGTTTATTTCAAACTTTTATCTGTAGTATTCTAGACGCTCATGTATTCGTGACACCAGTTCTGGAATTTTGTGTTTGGATTTTCCTCATTTATTAGTTTATCACCTTATCTCAGACTATTCAGTTTCATTATTGTCATTTAATTTAAAATTTATTAAAAATGGTTAATAGCTACATCTAATGTTGGCTTTCCTAGCAAGTGAAATATTAGGTGCCATCACGTTCCCGAGGGTGAGAATTCCGGGTCATGACATCCCTTTTATGTGAAGCTAATAAGAATAGAAATAGAAACCTGAGCTTTTTTTTAAGTCTAGAACTTCCCTTTAGATAGGGTCCAACGCCCCCTAGACTATAGCAATGGGACGGGTAAACCTATTAAGACACGCTTTAGAATCAACTATTACGCTTTAATTAATAATTTAAAGATAGTAATGAGGGTAGCGGACATGATACACAAATTGTCCGAATAGCCATTGCGCTTTTGGCTATAAAGGTCTTAGCAGTTTGCATGGGAGTTGATCCATTAAGCCTAAAAATTTAGATCCCTTTAACTAATTAATCATCATCCTTACATGTTTCATTTGTGTGGGGTAGCTAGATTGTGTCAATTTGTATGTTTTCTATTGTAATTATAGTGACAGCCGTTCTTCTACTTAGTAACTTCACTTTGTTTCTTTGACTTCTTTTATTTACATTTACTTTTGTTTTCTAAAATTGCTTTAAACAATTTCGTTTGAGTATTATCATTTTCGTTCTTTTACTTTCTTTCTCACTTGGAACAATTAATGATTAGTGGCTTGTTAATCGCTTAGCTACTAATAATAATTAATCAATTGGCATGCTTAAACCACTTAGTTTACTAAATAACTCATATAATTTCACTTAGTTTAAAATTCGGTCGGAAATTACATTTGTGGACCTCGAAGAGTGCCTGACACCTCTCTTCGAGGTAATTTGAACCCTTACCCGATCTTTAGTGATGTAGACTAGTCAAATTGAGTTATTCATAAATAAGTACCCTAACGCACCTTAAAATCGTTAGGTGGTGACTCTTCTCTTTTAATACTCGTTTATATGTGTATTTATTTTCTTTCTTGGATGTTTATATTTATTCGCTTGCAATTTATTTCAAAGTACTCAGGACCTATTCTCTCAAAATCACTCCACACTTAACACAAACAATTCTAGGATAGTTCTTAGACTTCTATTCTTGGCTACAACTACACCAAATCTTGGGCCTAAACAAGCTATTTTCCTGGCCCATGGGCATAATCTCCTATTTTATCTGCTGATTACAGAACCTAACTGATCTATCATTATCATCAATCATAGTTAATGGCGTAATTTCTTCTCAAATGATGTTTCATCTCAACTTTTCTCATGTGGGTATAACTTTTTCAAAATAAGATGTTTTACCCTTCAATTACCGCTACACCCTATTCAACTCAGTTCAGATCATGCTTAGGGCTATCGTCTGATTAGTATCATTTCTAGATATTCGTTTAGTCTCCCAACTTATGAAATACTCGAGCCATATAAAACCCTCTTAACTTTTTCTTACTTTTTCCAAATTGGCATAATATTCCATTTCAAAAGATAGGATATTTCTCTTATTCATGCAATTAATCTACGCTCTATCAGAGTAATTCAACTCTATCTTCTAGTCAAATGCAACCTAATCTAGTTCAGACATTATGGTCTTGTTTCTTGGATATCTTACACCTTGTCTTTTAATCCAAGATATAACATCTGAAGTCCAAGTAGGTTAGACTTTTGTGTTTGCTTTCCGCATTTTGTTTGCTAAACTCTAAAATATTCGCATGAGTCCCAGATCATTGAGATTAATCTCTACGCATTGATGAATCTTAGACCTTCTCGAGAATTGCAGTCTCAATGGTCAATATCACTGAAGCGATACGTATTACTCTACCAATCCCCACCCACCCACCCGTGATACTCTTCTAAAATTGGTACGTCTAAGCTTAATCTTGTAGTCACATTATGTCTTTTTGGAGCATTCACCAGAACTTCAATAAAGGACTATCCGATCATATAAATCTTGCACTCACGCGATTTTGTAAGTTTCAAATCATGAACTAAGCTTAACTTGATTCCCGTTTAAGACGGAAAACATAGGTAACCCATTATTGGATTCAGTCTCATTATAAAAAAACTCCATTTTCCTCAAAAGATGAAACAGGGAATTTTTTTTTGAGTTTCCTCAAAACTTGGGATTGTATAATCAAAGTCTTCGAAAAGGAATGACAGGTATAATAACGTCAAGAATATTCTCACCGGACATGTGCTGCAAAGCACGAAGATCACCACTTGCATAGGGATATACACCGCAAAAGCACAAAGTCCTCGTCCTCATTAGGCTAAGAATTGCTTTCTCTTATTTACACAAGGCTAGCCACTTTCTTCCTCATCCTGCATAAGACTAAACATTGTCTTCATCCTTGCATGAGGCTAAACACTGCCTTCATCCTTGCATAAGCTTAAACACTGCCTTCATCCTTGCATAAGGCTAAACACCGCATTCATCCTTGCATAAGCCTAAACATTACCTCATATCATCTGCACGGCTGAAAGTCGCCTCATACTGCATCTGCATGGCTGAAAGATCGCCTCATACTACATTGCATGGTTGAAAGATCGCCCCACACTGCATTGCATGCTGAAAGAATGTCTTATACTATATTGCATGGCTGAAAGATTTCCTCATACTACATTACATGGCTGAAAGATCGCCTCCTACTGCATTACATGGCTAAAAGATCGCCCCATACTGCATTATATGATTGAAAGATCGCCTCATACTGCATTGCATGGCTTAAAGATCGCTTCATGTGCATTGCATGGCTGAAAGATCACCCTATACTGCGTTGCATGGCTGAAAGATCGCCTCATACTGCATTGCATGGCTGAAAGATCATCTCATACTGCAATGCATGGCTGAAAGATCGCCTCATACTACATCTGCATGGCTGAAAGATTGCCTCATATTGCATCGCATGGCTGAAAGATCGCCCCATACTCCATTGTATAACTAAAAGATTTCCCCATACTGCATAGCATGGCTGAAAGATCGCCCCATACTGCATTGCATAGCTAAAAGATAGCCCCATACTGTATTGCATGGCTGAAAGATTTCCCCCTGCTGCATTGTATGGCTGAAAGATCACCTCATATTGCATTGCATAACTGAAAGATCGATTCATACTATATCTACATGGCTGAAAGATTGCCTCATATTGCATCACATGGCTGAAATATCACCCCATACTGCAATGCATGGCTAAAAGATTGCCCCATACTGGCATGGTGGAAAGATCGCCTCATATTGCATTGCATGGCTGAAAGATTGCCTCATACTGCATTGCATGGCTGAAATATCGCTTTGTACTGCATTTGTATGGCTAAAAGATCGCCTCATACTGCATTTCATGGGCTGAAAGATCACCTTATACTGCATTTCATGGGCTGAAAGATCGCCAAATTATCCAAAGGCATCATAGTCTGAAGGCACCATTTTCATGGCCCGAGGACACCATTTCATGGCCTAAGGATCCGAATTTGCACATCATTATTCAAAGGCGTCATAGTCCGAAGGCATCATCTTTATGGCCGAAGGACACCATTTCATAGCCTGAGAATCCCTTACTTTACGCTCTGTGGCCTAAGGCATCATTGTCCAAGGACATCATTCTCATCGTTCGAAGGCACCTTTATGGCCTAAAAGGGAATTTTCATTATGTTTAAATATTTTCAATAAGTTATATTCGTCGTATTAATGCTTACATGTACTTGTGTACTAATTATCCTATTTAGCAATACTCGAAGTGTCACGACCAAAGCCGGAGGGCCGCGACTAACACCCGGACCCTACTCGTCGAGTGCCGACGTACCTGTCATCAAACCTCTCTTAAGGCTGACGAGATCAGGATAAATAGCAAACAATATTCTTATCAACCCAAACTTTCCGATAATAACATATACATACATATATAACATGGCCAACAAGGCTGTTATGCAAAAATTATACAACAAAAATACTTTTGCCGACAAGGCAATCTCACTATACAAAAGTCAACCCCTTGTCTATGAGCCTCAATACGAACATAAGTGCAACCAGTGCCGGAACAGGGCCCGACATGCCCATAATGCCTATGACAAAATGCATACCAAGACCACGGCAAGTCCGAAGGAGGGATCTGTCCGGACCTGCAGCACGACATGCAGCATCCACAAATAAACGGACGTCAGTACGGATAAGGTACTGAGTATGTAAGACAGGAAAACATAATATAAGAACAGTGATATGCGCCGGAATAAGAAACATACAACCTGTACCATCTGAGTGCCTCTGAGGGCGACTAGCCATTATATATATATATATATATATGCCTCTGTGGGCCTCATCATCATTATATACATACGCCTCTGTGGGCCTCATCATCATCATACCCAACAGATCAGTGGTTGCACAATAGGTGCCGTACCCGGCCGACTATAGCGCAGCTTGGTAGAGTAAAATAGCTATTGACTGTAGTGCGACTCAGTAGATTAAAAACATATACATACGTATAGTTGCACAATAGGTGCCATACCCGACCGACTATAGCGCGGCTCGGTAGAGTAAAATAGATAATGCATGCTGGACTCATAGAAATCACACTTTCTGAACCTTTCAAGCGACGTAAGGTCGAAGAAACCACAAACGTCAATCCTCCCATAAGAGGGGAAACAATATAAGCGCTTCTAGCTTCTAAGAGTAGAGTATCTTTGAGGGCTCGTTCATTGCATTATGTATAATCGGAGTCGTGCAAAAGAAGGAAAGGGACAGTCTCACATACCTAGTATATACTGCACCAATCTCAAGCCATGCAATTGTCACAACTCCTTAGTCTACAATGAAAGAACGATTCTATTACTACCCTTTAGCGTTATAGCTATTATTAAACACAACCCTAAATTTATACGGTGTTTCTCTACATCCTTCTTCCTCCAAAACTCCACAAAAATAGTAGTAAAACATGCAGCCGAACAGCAAGCCAAAACAAACCACACCTAGTCTTCCAGGAGAAAGGATGTATGAAGGAGAGCAGTAACTTACCTCGCGTGTTGGATAACTCAGCCCTCTTCCTTGGTTCTTCAACCTCTAGGTTTTACTCCCAATTAGGGCTTGAAAGAGAGGGAAAATCGGTTAGGGTGTTTCTTTAGTTCTTCAATTTCTAGATTTCTCTCCCCAATTAGAACTTGAAGGAGAGGGAAAATTGATTAGGGTTTGTGTGAGATTTTTGAGAAGGGGTTGCAGGGGTTCTATTTCGTTTGGGAGATCTGATGTAAGGATGAAATAACTAAGTTTATAATCCCTTAAAAGTCCGCTCTTGGCCGACTTGGAACTTTTATTCTTGTCCTTTAATTTGGCAATTAAGTAAAGCACGTGCCTGTCGCCTACCCATCTGCGATCACATTTACGTCGCAGAACCAACATGCGGTTCGCATTCTGGACGCGAATCTCAGCCTAGAAATCTGTCTCATTCTGCGACATAGGAGGTCTAATTTGCGGTCCGCATTTTGGAAATGCGACCGCATATTGACCGCATTCCTGATGTAGATTTCTGCCCAGAAGTTTGTTTCTGTCTACGATACATTAGGTACGATATGCGGTTCGCATTTTAGAAATGCGACCGCACTTATGACCGCATTTCTGGCATTGATCTTTGTCCAGAAATATGTCTTGGTCTGCGATTTCAGCGTGAGAAAATGCGGCTCGCGTGAGGGTTTTGCGGTAAGCATACCCAGCTTTGCGAAGCCTTTTGCTCTTTTCTTGACTTTTTTAACTCTTTTCCGGTTCTTAGGCCCTTATATGTAGACTATCTTACGGCGCAATCTAATATACACAATTATGGGTTGTAACACGAAGTTTGCAGGTAAAATATTCGAAAAATCACAACAAGTTTTGTTATCAAACTGGGACAATTTTGGCATTAAGTATCTCTCTATTTTTTGCTTTCTACTCAATTTCAATGCCACCTCAACTCGACACTGGAATAGTTGTTTAGAATTAACGTCTCCTTCAAGTAATAAGTGCACCTTTATCCTCTTCATAATATTCATTTTCACTGCTTACTTCTACTTTTCTCAGTTTTTGCAACCACCTTTACTTACTTAGAATCACATTACCTCCCAAACCTATTTTTTCACCATACACCCTTCTAATTTTACGATATGATATCTAGTATCATCATAATTCATACTAGGGAAAATTAATAGGGAGTCATATCCTTCCCTAATCCAAAACTACACAGACCTGATTCTTGTTAAACCCGAGGTATGTAGGTAACTCAAAAACCGGAGTTCGGCCACGATATTTTTCAAAACTTATTTTCCCCTTTGTTCTTATACAACTATCTCATCAGTCGGACAAAATTGGCTACAACATCAATTTCGTTGCCCGACAACTCTTTCATAATTCTCGAGCAAAGAGGGACAACTGTTGACACTCAATTTTGTCCTTATATGCCTAAATTTATCCCCTTGCGATGCTATTTTACTCTAAAAGACCATAATATTACTTATAGTATTTTCTATTATTATTACAAGTATTATAAGTTTAGTTCTTACCTTTATTACAATGTTTTTGTTACATATTTTACTTATTAAATTAATAATTTTCGGTAATATAAAGGTATTGCAATTTATTTTTTATCTTGTGCAAGTATATTTACATAAAAGTGAATTTATTTAAATATTTATTTCCGATTCAAAAACTTTATTTGAATTACCTTTTGTTAATTAGTTTTTATTTTATTATTATCATTATATTATTAGTTTAACAGTATCAATATTAATTATTATTATTAATATGGCATTTTAGCTAAAATAGCATCCCAAGCACTTCCCTATTTATCCAACCCAAACTTTTTTATTTTGATTTTTTCCTTCCTATACAATATTTGAAACTTATTTACTAAAATTGTTCTAATTTTATATATTACCGCCCTAAACAAGGATTACTTATAAATTATATACATTCCATTATTAGTGCCTTAAATTAGGGGATTTAGTTACACTCTTTTCCTTTTTTCTCTCCTCTCCTCTTTCCATATTCTCTCTCTCTCTCTCTCTCTCTCTATATATATATATATATATATATAATATATATATATATATACACACACAACACAATACATTAATAGGGCGGAATTTATACATTCCATCAATATTAGGATCATAATCATGATTCATTTTTGCTGATTCAATTCTTCATCTTGTCAGGTGAACAAATTGAATTTTTCATTTGCTTTAGTTTGGAATGGCGTGGTTACGATCATGCTACTGAACTTTTTCGTAAAGATTGTAAATGCTACTACACAAAGATACTTGAAGAAACAGAAAGAAAAGGAATTCACTGGTATGAAGAATAAATCATTCTGAGGGCAACCAGATAACCCTCTTCATTCATTCATATGGATTCATAGATTTGCTTTTCTTTCCAGCTTTTTCGTTAAGATTGTAAATGCTACTGTTCAGTGATAAATTTGTATGGTACAACAACATACAAATTAAAAATAATATTTCGTACAAATTTGATACAAATTTGATACATCTATAATAATATATAAAATAAAAATAAATTTTATACAACTAATTATATATTATACAACATATTTATAATTTATCTATAATTTTCATACAATAGTTTTACCTAGTTAAATACATCTACAACATCATACAACTTAAATATAATTTTCATACAAAATTTATACAATATATCTTTTGTATATATTTTTTTAATCTAATTTGTATATATTTTGTATGTGCTGTGTTCTTTTTCCTCTCTAAAATTCCAATCAGAACTATCTCTCTTTATGCAATTTTGATACATATTAACAACCTTATGTAAAAAGATAGTATTTATAACTTAAATACAATTTTTTTACAATGATTCATACATTATACAACTATTTTTTAACTTTCTTACAATATTTAAATAATTCTTCTTCTTCTTCTTCTTCTTCTTCTTCTTCTAATCTTCACCAAACACCCTCAAAATTGAGATGTAAACTCCAAAATATATTCTCAATTGTTTTCAACAACATCCACTCCAAACAAATTATAGTTTTTGAAAACCTAATTTCGAAGTAAAAGCTTCAAAGTTTTTTAATGGCTGTCAATGGTGGAAAATCAAATATTTTTAAAATTTATTGATTGACAATTTTAATTCGAATATCAATTGTGCAACATGAAAGGGAACTGTTAAGTTAAACGATTGAAATTCATAAATGAATTCCATTAAAACTCTATACAATAAGACATAAAAAAACAGTGTCACGACCCAAAATCTGCTAAAGGTCGTGATGGCGCCTACCACCGCCGTCAGGCAAGCCAACAGTAACCTATTAACTTACTTACTCATTTTAGTAATTTGAAATCATAATTTTTATTACTTAAATAGTATGAGATAGAATTTACAGGGTGAATGGAAATATTTACACGAACTACAATGATGAACAACCTGTAAGAACCCCCCCAAACCGATGTCACAAGTGCATGAGCATCAACTAAGAAATATAATAAAATACAACATCTTTCCGGAATACAAATTAGAAAAGAGAATATAAATAATTCTGATGGAGACTCTGCAGGCTGCGGATCGTAACATGAAATACAGTTCACGGTAAAGTCCCCGTAATAGCCGTGCCTCTGCGCCCAAAAGACCACCAGACATATATGTACCTGCACAATAAGTGCAGCAAGTATAGCATGAGTATGTAATCAACTTGTACCCAGTAACTATCTAGCCTAACCCCAAAGAAGTAGTGACGAGGGGTCGACATCGGCACTTACTAGTGGTCCAATAAGACATATACAGTAGAAGTAAACATATGTGAGTCAGAGTAAATAAACGAAATAACAAGTATAAATACGTGGTACAATTCTCTTCTCAGCAATAACTCAAGCTCTCAGCTAGTAGTTACCTCCTCAATCGGAGTATATATAATGGACCTCGCCAGATAGGTCGTCACAGTTCAAATCAGGAATACTCGTAGATATACTGGCTTCTTGTCAATTATTACGCACGATTTCATAAGAGTATTTTATAGAAATGTCGAGGCGTACGGCCCGATCCCATCATAATATGGGCACTGCCGAGGGTCGAACAACATGAACCATAGATACATCTATTTATATTGCTGACGCGAACGGCCGGCTCCCATGAGAGTGTGATACATAATCCTGCCAAGGCAAACGGCCCGATCCCATCATAATGTGCGCACTGCCGAGGGTCGAATAACACGAATCATAGATGTATCTATTATACTGTCGAGGCGACCGGTGCGATCCCATTAGAATAAGGAGCTTTAACGGGTCCTTAGCCCCACTCACGAATAGACGTTTAAGGGAAACCTTTCGATGAAAATGCATAACGCGGAAGAAATTCGTAAGAGGAGTACAATTATTTCGCGGCTAATTATGAAGCCCGTCGAATCTCTACCATAGTGAGTCTATCACTCTAAGCAAGTCTAGTCTCAAGTCATAATGTAAAATAAAGGAATTTAATAGGCAAAGGATTGCTCAAATAGTATAGCTATAACTTGGTATGAACGTAAGTCTACCTAGACAATGACATGAATTTAGCTACGTACGGACTCTCGTCACCTCGTGCATACGTAACCCCCCACAACAAGTAGCACATATCAAATACATCAGCTAGGGGTAGTTTCCCTCTTATAGAGTTAGACATGAGACTTACCTCGCTCCGAAGTTCTATAACTGGTTCCAATGCCACTGAAACACCTCAACTCGATGCCCGTCTCTTCAAAACTAGTCAAACAATGTGCAAACCAATCAAAATATACCCCAATACGTATAATTTAACAATTTATAATGATTCCCAGCTTCGCTCAAAAGCCAACAAAGTCCACCCTCAGGCCCACGCGCTCGGATTCCGAAAATTTTCGAAAATAAATTATACTGATAACATCATGAACTCAAATATATAATTTGTTCCTAATTCCACGTCCAATTTCGTGGTTAAATTCCAAAAATACCATATTCCAGGTTTTGTACCAAAAACCCCTCAATTTCTACTAATTTCCATGTTTAAATCCTTATAGAATCCATGTATTTAACTCACAATAGGTGAGAATAACTTACCTTGCCATAGATGATGAAAACTTCCACTTGAAGCTTTCCAAAAATCGCCTAAACCAAGAGAGAATGCAAGAAAAATGGCCAAATCCCGTTCTTAGAACAACACTGCCCAACGACCTTTTCGCATCTGCGGAGCCAATGGTCACTTATGCAGCTTCACATCTGCGGCACAAAGTCTGCTTCTGCGGTTCCCTTCAGTCCCCTCAACCTCCGCATCTGCGGCCCCTCCAGCGCTTTTGCGCCTTCGCTTCTGCGATATTTAATTCGCAGGTGCGGTTCCACTTCTGCGGAATTCGACCGCATCTGAGGTCCAGCCTTCCCCAGCAAAATCCGCATTTGTGCTTTAGTGGCCGCATCTGTGATCACGTAGGTGCGGGAATTTCTTCGCACCTATGACCTCTGCCCAGTCTACTCCCAGCCGCTTCTGCAGCTCGCTGCCTCGCTTCTGCGATGAAGCTTCCGCAAAAGCGGTTGCACCAACAACCAGAATTCCCCAGCTTTTTCCTTAAGTCCAAAATCTGATCCTTGAACCATCTGGAATCCACCTGAGGCCCCCGGGACCTTGACCAATTATACTAACACGTCCCAAAACATATTACGAACTTAGTCGAGGTCTCAAATCATGCCAAACAACATCGAAACTACGAATCGACGATCGAACTCCTTCTATAACTTTCGAACTTTTAAAATTTGACGAACGCGTCCGAACCATACCAAAATATTTCAGAATAACGCCAAACTTTGCGTACAAGTCATGAATCACAATACGAACCCATTCCAAGGGTTGGAATCCCAAGCGGACATCGATAACACCAAAACCCACTTCAAACCAAATTTAGGAAAATCTTAAACCTTCAAAATGCCAACCTTCCATAATAAGCGCTGAAATGCTCCCGGGTGATCTGATACTCAATCCGAACATACGTCCAAGTTCTAAATCAACATACGGACCTATTGGAACCTTCAAATCCCGATTCCGATGTCGTTTACTCAAAAGCCAAACCTTAGTCAATTCTTCCGAATCAAGGCTCCTAAAATTAGAATTTTTCATCCGAATCAACTCTGAACTTCCCGAAATTCAATTCCGACTACACGTACAAGTCATAAAGCATGAAATGAAGCTATCTAAGGCCTCAAACCGCCGAACAACGCGCTAGAGCTCAAAACGACCGGTCGGATCGTTACATTCTCCCCCACTTAAATATACATTTGTCCTAGTACGTGCTAAGAACTGCTCCTGAGTTGTCCAAAATCACTGTTTAACACCTCGTGCACCTACCCGTGCCACCACAACCTAGTTGAACACATTAGCTCGAATCAGACTGAAGATCCCCCCTTTTATTTAGTCAATAAGCCTTAGAACTGTATTCCAACCTCCGAATTTCTCTAGAAGACCCGATTCTAGCATACAAACACCGTATCAAGCACCACACACTGTACCAAAACATGGTGATGTACCTATGCTGAAATCACACCATGCGCCACAAAAGTCGGTTGCCCATAATAACATCCTCCGACCATAATAGCTAGAATTTCTTGAATATGATGCCCGCAATACACCTGATAACGCATATAAGTCCTGTTCCAACTCTCGAAATACTGCCACGACGGCAGAGATGTGTAGAAACTAATAACCACCCGCCGAATCAACAAATCATGGAGTCTCCCATCCTGACAAGGACCATTACCTCATTCTGAATTGAATAATGATATTTGCTCTTTAACATACCCTTCATAACTCCGATTGCACTGATCCTAGGTCCAATAACCTTGTTTCACCCAGTTCAAGCTGCTTAGGCAATAAGCCATCTCAAACACTGCCAAAAATGTCATATGACACCTACAATGCGCCAGCAAGCTACAAACTCGAATGCGATACATAAGGAAAAATGAACTCTGGAAAAGGAACTGTCCAGCCCCCCCTAACAAATAAGACGGTCGAATAGACACTATGAACCCTTCTAAGAAAATGAGAAACAAAATACATAAGAATAGATATAGGGAACCGTACTCAACATCTCACTGTTGCGGCGTGCAACCCAATCCACACATGATACCATTGCGGCGTGCAACCCGATCCAAAAAACGTTCCCCTGGCAGCATGCCATCCAATCAACACATAACAATAAATAAGGAAATGCCCATCAAGCCACTAGCTTATACCTACGAAATAATGAATATCGACCACCAGCACGCCAAGTGCGAAAATACCACCCCAGGGAGACGGATAGCGCCATACGCTACAAAATCCAAGCACGACTAAGGTGCAATAAATGACCTGCATCTCGAGAGCCATCCTACTCACTTAATACCACAAGCTACCCGGAACCACAACACATGTGCAAATAATCAAGCCGTCTGAATTCGGAACAACTTCCACAGTTCACAACCAAAGGAATGGAGCGCCTTCCCGGCATAAACTCTCACATTAACGATATTAAAAAAACTCCCCCTACTTGGTTTCAATCTTTAACAATCGAGTGACTAACATGTCACACTTATAGAAATCTCCCCGTGGGGCACGCTCCCACGACCTTCCACACCAGGTACCAAAGTTCGCACCTTCATACCACCAACCATTCTAATTCTGTAAAGCAAATCAAGAATCCGCAAATCAATACACAAAGCCTTTTACACAAGACACCATTCTCAGGTGACACTAAAGAAAATGCCAGCTTACTCTGAACACTTGAATTCTCCCCTGCTCATCCGAGGTCGTGACATTCTTGTTAATACCAAACCGCAAACCTTGATCCTCAACTTTTAAATTCCCATGCCACTCACTGCACGTTTCATGCCGCTACGCGAAAATACAAGAATTCATCATAACCCCTGAATTTCGAATAGAATAAACACTTCATTGGCCAAAAACCTTTCACTCAGCTAATTTCAAAAGAGCCAATGCAACACACAACTGAATTCCCAAACCGTAGAAAAATACAAACCTCGAGTCGGGATCTAACCGCCATGACTCCTTCGGAATCCGTTTACACCGCAAGGCCATTCGAATCAAAATACATCCCAAATCAATTAAGTTGTGGTGGCTGTCAAGCCCGTGCGTACAACGACAAACCACGTGTATAACTTCAAACGTTGAAGGAACTGATCTTTGCCACCATCATGTTAATTCAGCCATTACTAACTGACCCAACTTCTTCCAATTTACTTTTGACTGCCTTAGAAATAATAATAGCTCCATTCAAAAACATAACGAACCAAATCCGCACTCATCTCGAGTGACCGCATCACGAGACCACATCGTCTCAATACTCATGAACCATCTCGTACTCTCCTTATGCGCACAATAGCATCTCCAACTGTACACCCATTCTGCAGGACCTTTTGCAAATCCGAAGCTATTTCTTCCTTCCAATACTGCACCGCATACCCGATGATAACATAGAACATTCCAAGTCCCGCTCATAATCCACTGTGAAAACTCGATCCATAACCACACAACGGACCCGAAATCCTTAGGTACTGCACTTTAATTCTTGAACCCATTAGGACTGTTGTCGAGAGTCACCCAATCTGTCCTGGTCCCGAATATAACCAAACTCCAACATTCTGCTAGCACACGAACACCCTCTCAAAGAAGCAACCGGCTGAATTCTCTTCCTTGTTCATTACATCGACAAGAAGCATAAACTCTAGGTCTTCCCAAAACTTGCACCTCATTCGATAAGGCAGAATATAGTGCACATTTATCAATTTCTTTGCTCAAATTATTCCTGATGTTTTCTTTCCTTAGTCATAATAATCCACCAACGCATCGATAACTAGAAACCGCACAAGCAGACAACTACGCGATCCGATCATAGACGGTAGGCTCCCCCACTTAGCTTTAAGCTACCATCACATAATGTAGAGCCCACAACGATTCCTCCTTCTCAATTACCATGATCTAGCACCGTTAACTCGCCAAATACTCAAAATCTTTTGTTACAATTTTCATGAAACATTCTGAATTATCGGCCATGATCGCATAGCCGAGCTTCTATTGGGTAGTAAGTAGAACTCTTCGTAGAAACCTCATCAAAATCACACAACCGCTAACCTGTTCACAGGAGATAACCCACCTGTGGTATTCCATGCCCACATCTTCCAATGACGCTGCAGCGGGTACAACTACCACGAGTTCAGTAAACCCTCTCGAGCCCATGCTCGTCCACCAGTTGTACAAGTATGTTCCTTCCCCATTGACATCAACTGAAAGTTCAACAATACCTTTCAAACTCAGAGTCATGTTGCATCCGAAACGATATTCAAATTTTCAAACCCCTCTTTATTTCAAGCAAACTCCTTTCTGCCATATTCAATCTTTCTTCGTACACAAACCACCATTCCAAATATAATCCTTGGACCTAGTCACTTTCCACCCTGCTTCCCAATCGCTCTAATCTTCCTCAAGGTACGGGGCTATCCTACCACAGAATCCATATGCTACTCTGCCACTCCCACTTGGGTCAAACCATCTCCTTTAAGCAACTTTTTGACCTTCGCTTTTCATACTTGGCCTGCTAGTAATTCAACCACCGCGAGACAACCTTCCGCCATGTCCTTCCTCATACTCCGCAGCCCAAATGCTGCCTCAAATCACATCCATACCTATAGCACCATAACTAATGAATTGCTAACAACTCTAAACCTCCTAAAAGATCATCTTTCTCAAGCTATCAACACTAAAAACACCAATTCGATTTTGAAACCGCTACACTCCGCTATCTCTGACAACCGCTTCTTAGGCGCCACTTTCCCAACATCCTGCCTTGAAGGCAAGTCGAAGAAGACCATAACACCGGTGAACCTTAATGCATTCCAACAAGGACGGAGATACCATATCACAAATGAGAATTCCACAACGCTCGAAAATACCAAGTGTTGTCACTTCATCAACCAAGGTATGAACATCCTAGTCCGATTGCCTTTCCTTTGCTGGAGTTGACTGCTGAACCTCTTAATCATGCCACTGAGAAATCCTTCTTTCAAGTCATTCACTAACTCAACACATAAACAAGCACCCTACCATCACACCAATATTGTGCGATAACAACGCATAGACATCATAACCATCCGTGCACAGTCTCGCAACCATAAGGAATACAGATACTGAACTGGAACAAAAGAACACCCTATGCCCGAACACGCAGGGAAAAACATCCTGCACAACGTCTACAATACCAATAAAACTCCTCGATGCCCAATTGACAACAAGCGCCTCACGTTGCGTAAGATTGAGTAGGAAGGAAATAAAGGCACAATCCTCAATGGAATCAAACCGCACGATGAGGAAATCAAGAAGGGAAGTGCTCCTAACAGCCCTACCTCTCGAAGATAAGTATAAACGTCTTTGTACCGATCTGCAAGACTCTACTAGACTTGTTCATGACTCGTGAAAACTAAGTGAACCTAATGCTCTGATACCAAGCTGTCACGGTTCAAAATTCGCTAAAGGTCGTGATGGCGCCTAATACCACCATCAAGCAAGCCAACAGTAATCTATCAACTTACTTATTCATTTTAGTAATTTGAAGTCATAATTTTCATTAATTAAATAGTATGCGATAGAATTTATAGGGTGAATGATAATATTTGCACGAACTACAATGATGAACAACCTGTAGGAACCCCCAAAACCCGGTATCACAAGTGCATGAACATCAACTAGGAAATATAATAAAATACAATATCTGTCTGGAATATAAATTAGATAGGAGAATATAAAGAACTTTGATGGAGACTCTGCAGGGTGTGGATCATAACATGAAATGCAATTCACGGTAAAGTCCCTGCAATAGCCACGCATCTATGCCCAAAAGACCACCAGACATATATGTACCTGCACAATAAGTGCAGCAAGTGTAGCATGAGTACGTATATCAACGCGTACCCAGTAAGTATCTAGCCTAACCTCAGAGAAGTAGTGACAAGGGGTCGACATCCACACTTACTAGATGCAGTAGAAGTAAACAGATGTGAGTCGAGCGACGAACGGTTCGATCCCATTAGAATAAGGAGCTTTAACGGGTACTTGGCCTCACTCTCGAATAGACGTGTGAGTTATATACATTTTAAGGGAAACCTTTCAATGAAAACGCATAATGCGGAAGAAATTCATAAGAGGAGTACAATTATTTCACGGCTAATCATGAAGCCCGTCGAATCTCGACCATAGTGAGTCCATCACTCTACGAAAGTCTAGTCTCAAGTCATAATGTTACAACCCATAATTGCGTACGTTAGATTGCACCGTAAGATAGTCTACATATAAAGGCCTAAGAACCGGAAAAGAGTTAAAAAAGTCAAGAAAGAGAGCAAAAGGCTTCACAAAGCTGGGTATGCTACCGCAAAACCCTCACGCGAGCCGTATTTTCTCACGCTGAAATCGCAGACCAAGAAAGATTTCTGGACAAAGATCAATGCCAGAAATGCGGTCATAAGTGCGGTCGCATTTCTAAAATGCAAACCGCATATCTTACCTAATGTATTGCAGAAATCTACGTCAGGAATGCGGTCAATATGTGGTCGCATTTCTAAAATGCAGACCGCATATCAGACCTCCTATGTCGCAGAATGAGACAGATTTCTGGGCTGAGATTCGCGTCCAGAATACGAACCACATGTTGGTTATGTGACATAAATGCGGTCGCAGACTGTTAGGCGTCAGACACATGCGTCACTTATTTGCCAAATTAAAGGACAAGAATATAAGTTCCAAAGTCGGCCAACAGAGGGGGATTATAAACTTAGTTATTTCATCCTTACCTCAGACCTCCCAAACGAAATAGAACCCCTGCAACCCCTTCCCAAAAATCCCACACAAGCCCTAATCAATTTTTCCTCTCTTTCAAGCTCTAATTGGGGAGAGAAATCCAGAGATTGAAGAACTAAGGAAAGGCCTTAACTGTTTTCCCTCTCTTTCAAGCCCTAATTGGGAGTAAAACCTAAAAGTAGAAGAACCAAGGAAGAGGGCAAAGTTATCCAACATGCAAGGTAAGTTACTGCTCTCTTTCATACATTCTTTCTCCTAGGAATTCTTGATAATTCGTTCTATTCATGTAAGAACTCACGGGATGGTGATCGGGAGCCGTGGGTTCAGGTTAATTACTGGTAATGGACTAGGTTGTGGTTGTTTTGGGTTGCTGTTGGACTGCATGTTTTACTACTACTTTTGTGGAGTTTGGAGGAAGAAGGGTGTGGAGAAACACCACATGAATTTAGGGTTGTGGTTAATAATAACTATAACGCTTAGAGGATAATAATAGAATCGTTTCTTTTATTGTAGATTAAGGAGTACGGCTGTTGCATAGCTTGAAATTGGTGCAAAGTATACAAGGTATGTGAGACCGTCCCTTTCTTTCTTTTTCACGACTCTGATTATACATAATGCAGCCCCCAAAGATGCTGTACTCTTGGAAGCTAGGAGTGCTTATATTGTTTCCCCTCTTTTGAGAGGATTGATGTGTGTTGTTTCTTCGACCTTACGTCGTTTTGAAAAGTTCAGAAAGTGTGATTCCTATGAGTCCAACATGCATTATCTATTTTACTCTACCGAGCCGTGCGATAGTCGTCCGGGTATGGCACCTATTGTGCAACTATACATATGTATATGTTTTACTCTATTTAGTCACGCTATAGTCGACAGCTATTTTACTCTACCGAGCCGCGCTATAGTCGGCCGGGTACGACACCTATTGTGCAACCACTTATCAGTTGGGTATGATGATGATGAAGCCCATAGAGGCGATGTATATGATGATGATGAGGCCCACAGAGGCATGTATATATATATGATTATTTTAAAAAGTATACATGTATATGCATATGCACATCAGGCTTTTCATGGTTAGTCGCCCTCAGAGGCACTCAGATGGTACAGGTCGTATGTTTCTTATCCCGACGCATATTACTGTTCTAATATAATGTTTTCCTGTCTTACATACTCAGTACTTTATCCGTACTGACGTCCTTTTATCTGTGGATGCTGCATGTCGTTCTGCAGGTCCGGACAAACACATAGACGAGGCTCCCCCACCACAGTAGGCTGCCCAGTTCAGCGGATATTGGCGAGATCCATCCTTCGGACTTGCCGTGGTCTTGGTATGCATTTTGTCATAGGCATTTTGGGTATGTCGGGGCCCTATACCGACACAGGTTGCATTACTTTTCTTCCTGTAGAGGCTCATAGACAAGGGGTTGACTTATGTATAGTGAGATTGCCTTGTCGGCAAATGTATTTTGTTGTATAGTTTTTGCATTACGGCCTTGTTGGCCATATTATATATGTATGTACATGTCATTATCGAAAAGTTAAGATGATTATGACTATTGTTTGCTATTTATACTAGCCTTTTCGGTCCTCATAGACAATAAGAGAAGTTTGATGACAGGTACGTCGGCACTCGGTGAGTAGGGTTCGAATGCCAGTCGCGGCCCTCCGACTTGGGTCGTGACAAAATTGGTATCAGAGCAGGTCTATCCTAGGAATTGTCTACGAGCCGTGTTTAGTAGAGTCTTGATTATGGATGTGTAGCGCGCGACATTTATAATCAGGAGGCTGCCTGACATTTAGGGTTGTTACCTTCTTCCTAAATCTAGATCGTGCGTAGAGTTGAGTCGTAAGTGTTTGTCCCTAACATTCTCCTTGTTTTCCTACCGAGATGCCTTCGACTAGGAAGCAAACAACTAGTAGACGGCTTGGTACAGATGTGGGAGAGGGTACCAGTCAGGTGCCCCAAGCTAGAGAAGGCCAAAGTGAGCCTCAGAGTGAGATGCCGTCTCGGACCTCATCTACTCCGCCTTCCCCAAAGGACATTAGAAGCCACCCAGCATCTCTAGTTCCTCTGTCTGGTACTACAGACCAGGACTTGCAGACTGCGGTACAGTTGTTGACTAGCTTGTTAGCTTCTCAGACTCAGAGGCAGAATACCGGTGCTACTGATAGACCGCCTAGTTCCAGAGTTCGTGATTTTATTAATCTAGATCCTCCAATGTTCACCGGGTCAGACCCCAAGGAGGACCCGCAGACTTTTATTGATCATACACACTACGGGTTTTGCATGCTAGTGATACGGAGGCAGTAGAGTTGGCTTCTTATCGGTTACGGGATTTAGCAGTTTTCTGGTATGATAGTTTGGAAAGATCTAGGGGTCCAAATGCTTCCCCACCTATGTGGAAGGAATTTTCTGAGGCATTTCTTCATCACTACCTGCCAGTTGAGGTACGACGAGCCAGAGCTGATAAATTCCTGAACCTTAGACAAGGTACCATGAGTGTGCGAGTGTACAGTATGCAGTTTGATTCTTTAGCAAGGTATGCTCCCCATATGGTGGTCGGGATGAGTGATTGGGTTCATTTGTTCGTGAAAGGATTGGGACCACATCTGATAAATGAGTGCACGATAGCTTCCTTGATTGAGGGCATGGATATTTCCCGTATTCAGGCTTATTCCCAGACACTAGAGGATCGTAAGCGCCAGCAGAGGGCAGATAGGGAGCAGGATAGGGGCCAGCATAAGAGGACGAGTTTTGCAGGGTACTCTGGTGACTTCAGAAGTAGTGACAGGCCCCAGTCTTCGAGGAGTTCGGTGCCACCGGTAGCTAGTGCCCCTCCACAGTTTTAGAGACCTCGATATGATTGATCAACTTATTCAGGTCCAGGTCAGAGTTCGCGGGCATCAGGCTCGCAACATCACAGGGATACTAGTCAAAGGATACCCCTAACACCACGTTGTGATCAGTGCGGCAAGGCTCATTTTGGACTATGTCATCGAGGTTCCGATGTATGCTATTCTTGTGGATAGCCTGGCCATATAAGGCGGGATTGTCCTAATAGAGGAGGTGATGGTATGGTTCAGCTGACTGGATCTGCGTCTGGTTCTTCCTCATCAGTTCGACCTCCAGCACGGTGTTTCCAGCAGTCGACAGGTCGTGGTAGGGGGTAGGGGCACAGTGCCGAGTCCGAGTGGTACTCAAAATCGAATTTATGCTCTAGCAGGTTGGTAGGATCTCTAGTCGTCTCTGGATGTTGTTACAGGTATACTGTCTGTATTTTCTTATGATGTATATGCATTGATTGATCCGGGATCTACATTGTCATATGTTACACCCCTTGTGGCTGATAAGTTTGGCGCCGAGCCTGAATTAATAAGTAAACCATTTGCGGTATCTACTCCAATAGGAGATTCTGTGGTTGTTAGGAGGGTATATAAAGGTTGCACCGTGACGATTTGTAGTCGTCTAACCTTGGCGAATTTATTTGAGTTAGCAATGGTTGATTTCGGCGTGATAATGGGAATGGACTGGTTGGCCTCATGCTATGCAAATGTTGATTGCCGTATGAAGATGGTTAGATTTCAATTTCCTAATGAACCCATCATTGAATGGAAGGGGAATATTGTTTCGCGGAAAGGTAGGTTTATTTCCTATCTTAAGGCAAGGAAGATGATCTCAAAGGGGTACATTTATCATCTCGTTCGCGTTATGGATGCAGAGGTGAAATCGCCTACTCTACAATCAATTCCCATGGTCAATGAATTTCTAGATGTTTTTCCAGATAAACTCCCAGGCCTTCCTCCTGAAAGGGAGATTGAGTTTACCATTGATGTGTTGCCCGACACTCACCCGATTTCTATTCCTCCATCCAGAATGGCCCCGGCAGAGTTGCGAGAGTTGAAAGTGCAGTTGAAGGACTTGTTGGATAAGGGATTCATTAGGCCTAGCACTTCACCTTGGGGTGCGCCAGTCTTATTTATGCGGAAGAAAGACGGGTCGTTGAGGATGTGCATCGATTATCGACAGTTGAATAAGGTTACTATAAAGAATAAATATCCACTTCCAAGGATTGACAACCTACTTGACCAACTCCAGGATGCCAAATATTTTTCCAAGATTGACCTATGTTCAGGGTATTATCAGGTGAGGGTCAAGGAGAAGGATATTCCAAAAACAGCCTTCCTGACAAGATATGGGCATTTTGAATTCTTGGTGATATCTTTCGGGCTAACAAATGCCCCGGCAACTTTTATGGATCTCATGAATACCGTATTCGGGCCTTATCTTGATGTGTTCGTGATTGTATTCATTGATGACATTCTAGTGTATTCCCGTTCAGAGACAGAACATACGGGCCACTTGCGGATAGTATTACAGACCCTTCGGGACCGCAAGTTATATGCGAAGCTCTCCAAATGTGAATTCTGATTGAACTCAGTAGCATTCCTAGGACATGTGATATCTGACAAGGGTATTAGTGTCGACACTCAGAAGATCGATGCAGTGAAGAGTTGGCCAAGACCCACAACACCGTCAGAAGTCTGCAGCTTTCTAGGGCTAGCAGGATATTATAGGAGGTTTGTAGAAGGGTTTTCCTCTATATCGGCACCATTGACTAAGATTAACACAGAAAGCTACCAAGTTCCAATGGTCCGACGCTTGTGAACGTAGTTTCCAGGAGCTAAAGAATCGATTGATCTCCGCGCCAGTGCTTACTCTTCCAGAGGGAACAGAAGGGTATGTGGTATATTGTGATGCTTCAGGTGTAGGTTTGGGGTGCGTATTGATGCAACGTGGGAAGGTGATTGCTTATGCGTCAAGACAATTGAAGAAACATGAAGAGAATTATCCAACCCATGATTTGGAATTGGCTGCAGTAATATATGCTTTGAAGATATGGCGGCACTACTTGTACGGCGTCCATGTTGACATCTACACAGATCACAAGAGTTTGCAATACATCTTCAGTCAGAAGGAGTTGAATTTGAGACAGCGATGTTGGCTCGAATTACTGAAAGACTACGACGTCGAGATATTGTATCATCCCGGTAAAGCCAATGTTGTGGCAGACGCTCTCAGCTGTAAGTCATGGGAAGCTTGGTGTACATTGAAGCAGGTAAATGGGGGTTGACTAAAGAGCTTCATCAGCTAGCCAATATGAGAATCAAATTATTAGACTCTGAGGACGGGGGTGTTATTGTACATAATACATCAGAATCATCTCTGGTAGCCGAGGTAAAAGCACGGCAATATGAAGATTCCACCTTGGTACGATTGAGAGAGGGCATTCAGCAGGATAAAATTTCAGCTTTTGAGATCGGAGGGGATGGAACACTAAGATACCAAGGCCGATTATGTGTGCCTAATGTGGCAGGGTTGCGAGAGAAGATTATGAATGAGATTCATCAATCCCGATATTCCATCCATCCCAGCTCGACGAAGATGTATCATGATGTCAAAGAGCAGTATTGATGAGATAGCATGAAAAAGTCTATTGCAGAATTTGTAGCCCAGTGTCCCAATTGTCAACAAGTAAAGATAGAACATCAGAAACCCGGTGGATTGCTTCAGAATATAGAAATTCCAACCTGGAAATAGGAGGTGATTAATATGGACTTCATTATTGTATTACCTCGCTGTTATCATAAGTTTGACTCCATCTGGGTGATAGTTGACCGACTTACAAAATGTGCCCATTTTCTGCCAGTTAAGACAACCTACACAGCTGAACATTATGCGAAGCTGTATATTAAGGAGATTGTTAGACTTCATGGTGTGCCAATGTCTATTATATCAGACCGAGGAGCTCAATTTACGGCGAACTTTTGGAGGTCTTTTCAGAAGGGATTGAGAACACAGGTGAATCTCAGCATAGGTTTTCATCCGCAGACTGATGGACAGGCTAAACGTACTATTCTGACACTAGAAGATATGCTGCGAGCATGTGTTCTAGATTTTAAGGGAAATTGGGATGACCATCTTCCACTCATAGAATTTGCCTACAATAATAGCTACCACTCCAGTATTAAGATTGCCCCATACGAGGCACTATACGGGAGGAGATGTAGATCACCAGTTGGATGGTTCGAAGTCGGTGAAACTGAGTTATAGGGGCCAGATCTGATCCACCAAGCCATCGAGAAGGTAAAGGTGATACAGGAACGATTGAAAACGGCACAAAGCAGGCAAAAGTCCTATTCTGATGTCCGACGTCATGATCTGGAGTTTGAAGTTGGTGATTGGGTGTTCTTGAGGGTCTCACCAATGAAGGGTGTCATGCGTTTTGGGAAGAAAGGTAAGCTGAGTCCAAGATATATCGGTCCGTATAAAATTCTTCAACGAATTGGACATGTGGCTTATGAGTTAGAATTACCATCCGAATTGGAACATGTCCATCCGGTATTCCATGTATCTATGTTGAGGAAATGTATTGGAGACCCTTTTCGAGTCGTCCCTATCAAAAGATGTACAAATTACAGAGGATCTATCATATGAAGAAGTACCAGTGGTTGTACTAGACCGACAAGTCCGCAAGCTAAGAACAAAGGATGTAGCTTCCGTTAAGGTATTGTGGAGGAACAAGAATACGGAAGAAATGACATGGGAAGAAGTGGAGGAGATGAAGTCTAGATACCCTTACCTGTTCCAAAATGGAGATAATGAGGGTGCCGGAGGAACGCAGAACGCATTGAAAGGAGAAATGTCTTTACGAGGTAAGCAATAACTTGAGAATACTCTTTCTTAATACAAAATGGTCAGATAATGTACATGTCCATAAGTTTGCATACTCTTGTAGGGCCGTACGTCGAGTTAAATGCTCGCAAGTTCCTCCTCTATTGATGAGGGAAACTCGGCCTAAATCCACAATGAGTGAAACCCCCGTAGACCCTTGCATTCGAGGACGAATGTTCTTAAGGGGGGGAGAGTGTTACAACCCATAATATCGTACGTTAGATTGCGCCGTAAGATAGTCTACATATAAGGGCCTAAGAACTGAAAAGAGTTCAAAAAGTCAAGAAAGAGAGCAAAAGGCTTTGCAAAGCTGGGTATGCTACCGCAAAACCTTGACGCGAGCCGCATTTTCTCATGCTGAAATCGCAGACCAAGACAGATTTCTGGACAAAGATCAATGCCAGAAATATGGTCATAAGTGCGGTCGCATTTCTAAAATGCGAACTGCATATCGTACCTAATGTATCGCAGACTGAAACAGATTACTGGGAAGAAATCTACATCAGGAATGCGGTCGCATTTCTAAAATGCGGACCGCATATTAGACCTCCTATGTTCTGGGCAAAGATTCGCGTCCAGAATGCGAACCGCATGTTGGTTATGCGACGTAAATGCGGTCGCAGACTGGTAGGCGTTAGACACGTGCGTCACTTATTTGCCAAATTAAAGGACACGAATATAAGTTCCAAAGTCGACCAAGAGAGGGGAATTATAAACTTAGTTATTTCATCCTTACCTCAGACCTCCCAAACGAAATAGAACCCCTGCGACCCCTTCCCAAAAATCCCACACAAGCCCTAATCAATTTTCCCTCTCTTTCAAGTTCTAACTGGGGAGAGAAATCCAGAGATTGAGAACTAAGGAAAGGCCCTAACCGATTTTCCCTCTCTTTCAAGCCCTAATTGGGAGTAAAACCTAGAAGTTGAAGAACCAAGGAAGAGGGCAGAGTTATCCAACATGCAAGGTAAGTTACTACTCTCTTTCTTACATTCTTTCTCCTGGGAATTCTTGATAATTCGTTCTATGCATATAAGAACTCACGGGATGGTGATCGGGAGCCGTGGGTTCAAGTTAATTACTGGTAATGGACTAGGTTGTGGTTGTTTTGGGTTGCTGTTGGACTGCATGTTTTACTACTACTTTTGTGGAGTTTGGAGGAAGAAGGGTGTGGAGAAACACCATATGAATTTAGGGTTGCAGTTAATAATAACTATAACGCTTCAAGGATAATAATAGAATCGTTTCTTTTATTGTTGACTAAGGAGTACGACAGTTGCATAGCTTGAAATTGGTGCAAAGTATACAAGGTATGTGAGACCGTCCCTTTCTTTCTTTTGCACGACTCTGATTATACATAATGCAATGAACGAGCCCCCAAAGATGCTCTACTCTTAGAAGCTAGGAGTGCTTATATTGTTTCCTCTCTTATGAGAGGATTGGTGTGTGTTGTTTCTTCGACCTCGTTGTTTTGAAAGTTCAGAAAGTGTGATTCCTTTGAGTCCAGCATGCATTATCTATTTTACTCTACCGACTCGCGCTATAGTCGGCCGGGTATGGCACCTATTGTGAAGCTATACATATGTATATGTTTTACTCTATTTAGTCGCGCTATAGTCGACAGCTGTTTTACTCTACCGAGCCGCACTATAGTCGCCCGAGTACGACACCTATTTTGCAACCACTGATCAGTTGGGTATGATGATGATGAGGCCCACAGAGGTGTATATATATATATATGATGATTTTAAAAAGGATACATGTATATGCATATGCACATCAGGCTTTTCATGGTTAGTCGCCCTCAGGGGCACTCAGATGGTACAGGTCGTATGTTTCTTATCCCGACGCATATTACTGTTCTTATATAATGTTTTCCTGTCTTACATACTCAGTACTTTATCGGTACTGACGTCCTTTTATCTGTGGATGCTGCATGTCGTGCTGCAGGTCCGGACAAACACATAGACGAGGCTCCCTCACCACAGTAGGCTGCCCAGTTCAGCGGATATTGGCGAGATCCATCCTTCGGACTTGCCGTGGTCTTGGTATGCATTTTTTCATAGGCATTTTGGGTATGTCGGGGCCCTATTCCGACACAGGTTACATTACTTGTCTTCCTGTAGAGGCTCATAGACAAGGGGTTGACTTATGTATAGTGAGATTGCCTTGTCGGCAAATGTATTTTGTTGTATAGTTTTTGCATTGCAGCCTTGTTAGCCATGTTATATATGTATGTACATGTCATTATCGAAAATTTAAGATGATTATGATTATTGTTTGCTATTTATACTAGCCTCGTCGGTCGTCATAGGCAATAAGAGAAGTTTGATGACAGGTACGTCGGAACTCGGCGAGTAGGCTCCGGGTGCCAGTCGTGGCCCTCCGGCTTGGGTCGTGACACATAATGTAAGATAAAGGAATTTAATAGGCAAGGAACAACTCAAATAGTACAGCTATAGCATGGTACGAACCTAAGTCTACCCAGACAATGACATGAATTTAGCTATGTACGGAATCTCGTCACCTCGTGCGTACGTAACCCCCGCAACAAGTATCTCATATCAAATACATCACTTAGGGGTAGTTTTCCCCTCATAGAGTTAGACTGGAGACTTACCTCGCTCCGAAATTCCATAACCGGCTCCAACTCCACTCAAACACCTCAACTCGATGCCCGTCTCTTCAAAACTATTTAAACAATGTGCAAAATAATCAAAATATACCCCAATACGCATAATTTAACAATTTATAATGATTCCCAGCTTCGCTCAAAAGCTAATAAAGTCAACCCTTGGGCCCACGCGCCTGGATTCTGAAAATTTTCGAAGAGAAACTTTACACGTAACACCACAAACTCAAATATATAATTTTTTCCTAATTCCATGTCCAATTTTGTGGTCAAATTTCAAAAATACTAAATTCTAGGTTTTGTACCAAAAATCCCACAGTTTCTGCTAATTTCCATGTTTAAATCCTTATAGAATCCGTGTATTTAACTCACAATAGGTGGGAAATAACTTACCTTCCCATAGATGATGAAAACCTCCACTTGAAGCTCTCCAAAAATCGCCAAAACCAAGAGAGAATGCAAGAAAAATGGCCAAATCTCGTTCTTAAAACAACACTACCTAGCGACCTTTTCGCATCTAGGGAGCCAATGGCCGCTTCTGCAGCGTCGCTTCTGTGGCACAAAGTCCGATTTTGCGGTTCCCTTCAGTCCCTCAACCTCTGCATCTGCGGCCCCTCCAGTGCTTTTGCGCCTTTGCTTCTGAGATATTTCATGCGCAAGTGCGGTTCCGCTTTTGCGGAATTCGACCGCATCTGCGGTCCTAGCCTTCCTCTGCAAAATCCTCATCTGCGCTCCAGTGGTCGCATCTGCGATCACGCAGGTGCGGGAATTTCTTTGCACCTGCGACATCTGCCCAGTCTACTCCCAGCCGCTTCTGTAGCTCATTGCCTCGCTTCTGCGAGGTCGCTTCTTTGATGAAGCTTCCGCAGAAGCAGTTGCACCAGCAACTAGAATTCTCCAGCTTTTTCCTTAAGTCCAAAATCCGATTCGTTAACCATCCAGAATCCACCCAAGGCCCCCCCGGGACCTTGATCAGTTATACCAACGTGTCCCAAAACACATCACTAACTTACTCAGAGGCCTCAAATCACCCCCAAACAACATCGAAACTACGAATTGATGATTGAAATCCTTCTTTAACTTTCGAACTTTCAAACTTCGACGAACATGTCCGAACCATAGCAAAATATTCCGGAATGACGCCAAACTTTGCATACAAGTCATGAATCACAGTACGAACCCATTCCAAGGCTCGAAATCCAAACGGACATCAATAACACCAAAGCCCACTTCAAACCACACTTAGAAAATTCTTAAACCTTCAAAATGTCAACCTTCCATAATAAGTGCTAAAATGCTCACGGGTGATCCGATACTCAATCCGAACATACGCCCAAGTCCGAAATCATCATACGAACCTATTGGAACCTTCAAATCCTGATTCTGAGGTTGTTTACTAAAAAGTCAAACCTTTGTCAATTCTTCCAACATAAGACTTTCGAAATTAGAATTTTCCATTCGAATCAACTTTGAACTTCCCGAAATTCAATTCTGACCACACATACAAGTCATAAAGCATGAAGTGAAGCTAAGCAAGGCTTCAAACTGCCGAACGATGCACTAGAGCTAAAAATGACCGGTCTGGTTGTTACAAACAGAGAACATCAAAGGAAGAAAAATTGGAAAAAAAATCAAAGAAGGAGAGTAGAGAGACGAAGAGAGAGAGAGAGGGAGAGAGAGAGAGAGAGAGAGAGAAAGAGGGAGAGAGAGAGAGAGAGAGAGTGAGAGAGAGACAGAGAGAGAGGGGACAAGTATAAGGGGACAAGAAAATAACTGATATTCCTTATTCAATTCCTAATATGAAGGATACTCATTAAAATTTATTTATATATAATTGGTAAATTGTATATGACCATGTAATTAAATTAAAACTTGATTAGGAAGGATAATAAAGTTTCATATGTAGCATAGGTCGATTAAAATCCCTTTAATTTTAGTTCTAATCCCTGTTCTGAAATTGGCCCGAAATACCCTAAGCTCAAAATCCATTTTCCCTTAACCTCTCTGCCAGAACCTAACCATCCAATAGTTAACCCCAAACCAAAATTTTCAATCCTTTTCCCATCAACCTCGCCACCAGCGAACAGCCTTATTCCCCCTCTTTCAATTTTTTTTATTCATTCACATTATTAAGTCCTTTTCTTTTCTTCCTTTTTGTTTCTTTCCTTAATTTTTCTACCCATATCTTACCAAGTGTCACAGCATAATTTCTTCCCTAATTACTCAAATCAGAAAGTTTTCCTCTTTTAAAGAACGAATTTTAGCAGAAGATTTGGGTACGAATCTCTTTGGAGAATCAGTCTACCTTCAAGATGTCACTGTATAGGTAAGAACTTCTAATTTCTCGCGAGTTCCTTTTTGACATGATTTCTTGCTCTAATTATATAGTGGACAAATTTGGTAAATATTCAATACTTTTTTTGGGGTGGATGTTTACCCTTGGCTTCGGATAATAATTAAATTTGTACGTGGTTTTAAGGACACGTGATTTGATTTTTTTTTTTGGGTTGAAATTAGTTATTTATTGATAGCTTAGCAAAAATTTACAAAAGAGGGGGACATAAACCTTACCTCACCAAAAAAGTACATATATCTAGTCGTTCTAAATTGTTGACTATAGATACCTTGATAGTAAGTAGTGAGTCCTATATAAAAAAGATGTTTTAAAGGATCTAGGTCATTTGTACATAAATACTGCTCTGTGGATATGTTTTTGGTTCCTTGTTCCTTTGCTTGTGAAGTTGGGTCGGTTCTGGCATACAAGGGAAAGCTGTAGTTGTCCTGGATGTATATTATGCTAAGCCTGTGGGGGATGATGTTTTTATAGGTAGAAGGTGATTGGAGCAATTGTAATAGAATAAGCACCGGTGGTGCTAAAACCACACAAAACAATTGCGCCAATAACCTACCCCTATAAGAAGCATCTCCTGTTGATATGAGTACCAAATCCAGTTGATGAAAATTTGCGCTGTTGGGAGGTCTTTGTGTGGATATTTCAGATTGTGCAGCTGGTCTGTTGCTTCCTTCTCTGATTTTGCTGCTTTCTTTTGTTGCTTTATATTGTTGAGGCTTGAGTTTCATTGTTCTCATTGGTGTATGATCTGGCCCTAAGTTCTTGCTGCCTGCCGGGATTAGAGAAGCTGACTGTTGGTTCAAGGCACTGCTGTGTTGTTGCTGATAGCTTTTTTCCCTGCTCTTCTGGTGTGTAGTCCTTGTTCTTGCATGAGTTTGCTGCCAGATGCTTCTTGGAAGGGAGTTTGCGATCAGGTGTTTGCTCCAGTGACCGCTCTTTGTGTCCAGTTGATTTGTTGGGCCTCGATGACTGCTATGTCTCTCTACTGCTATTGTTTCAATCTGCAAAGATAAACTTAAAGAACTCAGAGGTGTGAAAGGAAATATGTGAGATAGCAGTGTATTGGAAATAATCAGTTGTATATTCATGTACTTCCCTGTGAGTTTAGTTGTTCTGTTATATGCTGTTGCTTGCTCTCTGTATTCATTGAGTTGTGATTTCTTTGCATAGTATTCTGTTGTTTCTGTTTCTAAACTGGTGTTCAGAGACAGCTGTGTGCTCCACAATCTTCCCAGTATGCCCAGTTGCCTTGTTGAGTTTTGTTGGCTGTTTAGAGCATTTGCGAGCTGCAACTCCTTGGCATGTTTCCCTGCTGCTGTTATTTCGAGTGCTGCTATTCCAGCATTTCCATTTGTTTTGGTATTTTGTGCCATCCAGTACATTGCTTTTGCCCTGGTGAGATGTCTGTTGCTGCTGCTGTAGTGAGCTTTTGGTTGTTGCTTTCCTCTCCATTGTACTTGTTGAATTAGAGCCCATTGTGTTGCTGATGTAGGGATTCTCCTGCTACAATCAACTGCTACCTTGCTCGCAATTGATCTTGCCATTGTTATAGGCTGAACATCTGATGTTGTTTTGCCAGTAGTTCCAGCATGTTCCAGTTTGTGTCTTGTTGATATTCCTGGCATTATGGCCTTCGCAGTAAATATCCCAATGTTGGTTATGATGTAGGAGTATCCAAGTATTCTATTTGGTCGAGGTATGTTGCAAGAGAAGCCCTCTAGCTGCAAATGCTGCTTTCCTTTGCTGATGCTTTCATGCTGTCCAGGGATATTCTGCTGCTCAAGACTGATGCAGTTCTATCAGCAGTGTTGTTATTATAGATGATCCTGCAAAAAAAAAGGTTGTTATTTCTAAGAAGGGAGTTTTTATCTGTTATTTCCTGCAAAGCCTGGTTGTTTCCAGTTTCTCTCTTAGTCATCCAAAGGTAATTCCTGCAGAAGAGAACAACAGTTGTTTGTTTGATTGTCCTTCCCCTCTTTTGTCTTTTGCTATTTGTCAAAGAAATCTGCAACATCTTGGATGCAAACAGTTTTTCAATTACTGTCAGCAGGGATTGATTTGGTATGTTGGAGGAAGCAAGAGGTGTGGTTTGTGCACTATATGTCATTGCTACTTTGTGTTTCCTCCTTTCCAGAAAGGCTTTGCTGCTCCAGTCTTGCTGCTTGGTTCCTTTCTTTGATGTTTCAGCAATGTTTTCCTGTTTCTGCACATGAAGCAAAAGAGTTAGAAAGGGTAGTTGTATCATATTGTGTAGCATTCTTATTTTATGAATTAAGGATTTTCACTCTTAGGTAGGGGGATTGCAGCTTGTCTGCATTCAAAATTCTTTTCCCAGTAGAGTCAAGTTGATTGAAATGGTGGCATTCAATTCTTCCAAAATTAAGAGCATGATTAGCAATGTGATCCGCAAGCTTGTTTCCTTCCCTATACGTGTGTGATATTCTTAGATCCAGAGAGTCTTTGAAATGGAGAATCTCCTCTATCTGCTCAGCTATACTCCAAGGGGGGTTCCATTTGCCGTTGATTATATTATTTAAGAGCATGGAATCCGTTTCTAGCCAAATCTTTGTGATGTTATGCAAGTTGGAGTATCTCAATGCTTCTAAGATTGCTAACGTTTCTGCATCTGTGTTAGTTCCTGGTATGCATTCAGTCCCTAGGGCATAAATGAGGTCCCCCTCCTCGTTTCTT
>MCJB01048639.1:87607-133701 GCA_002018475.1 Nicotiana obtusifolia | reverse complement strand
TAGATGTTGGGTTAGTTTTTGAGCAGGAAAGCAATCAGTCTGTAGTTGGATATTGTGACTCAGATTTTGCGGGTGAACTGGACAAACGAAGATCAACTACTGGGTATGTGTTTACTTTTGCAAAGGCACCAGTTAGTTGGAAGTCTACTTTACAGTCAACAGTTGCTTTGTCTACAACAGAGGCAGAGTACATGGCTATTACAGAGGCTGTAAAGGAGGCAATTTGGCTTCAAGGGTTGCTAAAGGAGCTTGGTATTGGACAAAAAAGTATCACAATTTTTTGTGATAGTCAAAGTGCTATTCAATTAGCGAAAAACCAAGTTTATCATGCAAGGACGAAGCACATTGATGTTCGGTATCATTTCGTACGAGAAATCATCGAAGAAGGTGGAGTCACGGTTAAGAAAATTCATACTACAGAGAATCCTGCTGATATGCTGACAAAAGTAGTGACTGCGATCAAATTTCAACATTGTTTGGATTTGATCAACATTGTTGAACATTGAAGATCGAAGATGAAGACACAACCAAAATTTGTTATTGAAAGAAAATTGAAGATGTGGAATTTTGCCAAGGTGGAGATTTGTTAGTTTGGCAAAGTCCCACATCGGTGGGTAGAGAAAATTTGGTTGGAATTTTCTCTATAAAAGGAGGCCTAATGTTTAGGATTTATACACACCTCTCATTTGCCTTCATATCTTCTTAAGGCATTTATATCTTCTCTCTTTAGTATTATTTCACTTGTATTTTTTGGAGTGGAATAAAATATTGGTTGTGTCCGAGGAAGTAGGCAAAATTGGCCGAACCTCGTAAATTCTGGTGCTTCTTTTATTGTTGCTTTATTGTCTATTTATTATTTGGTGGCTGTCATAATTTTTGGTATAGTAGTTGTGACTCATTCACACTATATACATTTGGCTTCCGCAACACATGTCCCACATACAACAGATCAATTAATTCAAGGTTTTGAAATTTCAGTAATTTTATGATATGGTTTTAAAACTAACTCAGCAAAGTAGGAACTGCATGCATGGGATGAAAATGGCTTCTCATGAAGAATACGTACATGGCCCCTACAGTTTGCTACATCACGGTTCTTTTGACGGTCGATTTGACTAAAATAAGACATTATAAATTTTTCTAAGACAAATGATACTTAAAACCACACGTATATTGCTGAAAGTTGAAAAAAATTTATAGCTCAAAATGTCAAAATAACTTTCTTCAAAGTTTTCGATCTAAGTTTGATACAACGGAGTATTAGAACGAGAAGGATGAAAAATGTGTCGATTGTCTCAGACTCACAAATAATAGGCTAAAAGAGAATGAATGATTGCAAAAAGAGTACTCAATCCAACTTAAAAGCTAAAATAACTTAATGGCTATTTGCAAAAAGACTCTTTCGAACTTTTATATTTTTGCAAGCATAAAGATGTCGAAAAGTAAGTCTAGAAATTAAAGGTCTTGTTAAAAAGGGAATTAGCTAAACATAGTAATTCAAGGTCATTACAAACTACATAGGATATGTATAACCATATTTATTACTACAACATTTAAGGGTAAATACTTACTTGCATCGTGTATTTACGCCAAACTATATTAATATACTATGGTTAAGTGAGTTAATGAGATATGAATACATATAATTCACAATGGGTAGGTGTTTGAAGTTCATGTCCAAAACACATGTCATCATGCATCTATTATTTTGGTGTAAATATCTGGTACCGATAAATTTTAAATCTCATAGGCTTTTTATCATCAAAACAAAAATATAGGTTTCCCTTATTGTAGCTTAATTTATATGTCTATCGCAACATTAAAATGACTAAGCGAATCCTTAATTCTTCTTCTTTTGTTTTCTTAATAAGTCGCCATAACCATGGTAGTGTTTGATGAACTACCGGTACATTAATATTCAAAACAAAGGTATGCAGAATCTCAACAAAGTAATAACTGTACCAATAATTAATATTAATTGGCCAGGACCGTTATAAAAGAGATTATTATTTACCAAAAAAAGATAGGAAATGAATGAGGAAGCTTCTTTCTTTTGGGCGTCAGTAAAGATCTACTAATCATATTATCATAGAACCTTAGAAATTTGATAGCAGATATGACTCCTACTTACTAAATCTAGTAGTTACGGTTGTTAAATTGTTTTCGTGGGTTTGCATCATTTTACTCTTTGCTATATCTATAAGCCATTATACATTGTTTCAACGCAAAGATTAAGCCAACCGTGGATTTTAACAACTTATTAGTTGTCAATCCTCCTTTGCTCCAGCTCCTACCCGCCCTTAAAAATCCTTCCAATTTCAAGCACATTATATTGATATAGATTATATGTGTTTAGCACTTAAAATGCATAACAATTAAAAATTTATGCGCGGTTTAAAAGATATGTGGTTTAATTTAACACAAATAATCAAAGAACAGTAAATAATTGAATTGAAATGAGATAAAACGATCAAACCAAAATCACGTAGTAATTAAGGCTTGTGTTTAGCTTAAATGCCAACGGTTGGTCTCGATCAAGTCCTCGAGATAGAGTCCGGATACGAATAAACGAGTGAACAACTAAAGAACACTTAAAAATATTGCTGAGAGCTAAAGTAAAATTTATTGCCTTGTTATGCGTGAAAATAGTCCACAAATAATGAAAGGGCCCCCCTCTTTAAATAGTAGAGGAGATTTAACCCTAGTACAAGTCTAAATAAGCTAAAAATCTTTTCCTTCCTTCTTTCCCACGAAAATAAGATTCGCAGCCAATACCGAGTGTGATCCGCGTTGCAATATTCGGCTGACGGCGGATATTTCGGCTCCTTGTTTGCCTCGTTTGATCGCTTTTTCTTTACCCTCGATTATTGATCTCACTCGAGCTTGATTCCCTCCGGGTTCAGTGCTCAAGACCCGTTATGTCATTCATCCGTTCTTGGTTCCGATCTGTGAGTATCTTCGGTCTCACCCGAGCCAGTAACCAGCAACATCGTTCCTCGTTTCACAAGGAAAAATCGGGGTTAGCTATATCCTCGATTTACCTGTCTACAGATAGTCCCGTAACTTCTCGAAGAATAGATTATAGGAGCGATGAGAAGTGACTAATTGACCCCCGTTCCTTCTCTCGTAAATCATGTGCAATCTGACAAACCAAAACGTCCAATCAATTACATTGGTTGAACACCCTCAGTAATTAACGAATAAGGAATGTCTCCCAATCATTACTCTTTCCCTATAAAAGTTCTGGTTTCTCACTTTCACTTTTTTGCTTTCCACCTTCGAGCTTTTCATATCTTCATCCGTTTGTCGATCCTTCAAACCTTCATAACTTGTTCTTCATACCTTCATATCTTTATAGTTCATATTTGAACCTTCATACCTTATCTCCAAATCTTCATATCAAATCTTCAAATCTTCGTATCAGATCCCCAGATCTTCATATTCTTAGATAGGGATGGCAAAGACCTCAAAATTGGTACCTCAAAACACCACACCGACGGCCTCTTCTCTGGCCACAGGCTCTAAGGCAGTGCCTCCGGTAGTAGCCCCGGGACCTCCTCTTACAGATTTTATCCCCGGCGGCTGTTCTATAGATAATGATTTTAAAGTAGAGAAAGCATCCGCACAAGGAGATCGGGGTAAGGAAGCATGGAGGTATGCCTGCTCCATAACCAAGGAGACACTCAAGGCTGTCTGAGAGGACTGCAAATGGGAAGACAAGGACGTAGTTGTTCCCAGTCCTGACGAGACAATCACACACACGTGGAAGGATACTTAAGTTTTTCACGTATCCTTTCATGTTTGGTCCTGTTGATATGGCAGTCCTCGAGTTTTGCAAAAGATATGACATTTGGATCGGGAAAGTTCATCCATCCTTTTGAAGGATCGTGACTCCTCTCCGCTACTTTTCGAATAGTATGAAGGAGCCACAGTTCACGGTTGATCACTTACTTTGAGTATACACCCCCCGAATCTTTCGATGGGGTTAATCAAACTTGCCCGTCGGGCAAAAAAGGCTCTTTTTTCTTGCATAGATGAGGACAGGGATCGACGTTGGCAGGGGAGTTCCGTTTGGATAAAGACCGAGGACTTATTCCTCCTGAATTCATATCGTTCTCTGAGAAGTGGAAATTGACTCGTAAGTTTACTCTTCTTATGCCATCAAAGTTTCTTCTTGTATTTACTTTTCCCACTCATGACATATCTCATCTGATGTGCAGCCGTACCTCGAGTTCCCAATGCGGTCCCGCGTTAGAAGGAATGGATCGAGGATATATGCAAGCAACTTACCTACTTCAAGCGTGAGTGGCGTAACCTCTCCAAGGGCAAGTGGGAGGCTTGTTACCATGGTGAGTGCTCTTTTCTGGCAGATCTCTTGCTTGTCGCTCCTTATTTCATTATTGACACAACTCACTTCCTTCTTTCACAGGCTTGCCAAAGGCCACCAAGCTTCAAGAAGCCGCCGATAACGTGGTATCGAACTTGTCTTCCAAACCCTCTGCCTCTCTACCGTCCGTTACCAAAGTTGCTGTAGAAAAGAAGGAGAAAACTAAGACAAAAAAGAGATCCCCAGACTCCTCGGACGCTCCTGCCAAGGTCAAGAAAAGAAAAAGAATCATGCTCAGGGTCTGGAAGAGCACCAAAAAGACTTTGGATGTTTGGGTCTCGGTTTCCGAAGCTCTTCGTCAGCTCAAGGATTTTCCGAAGGATGACGAAGACATGAAATTCATCACCCACGAGCCGAATGACTCGAAAAACGCCGATCAAGAGTTGGTGGCCATTGAGGAGGATGCTCGTAAGGTCTAATGCTCATTAACTCAGGGACCCAAAGAAAAGCATGTGGATCCTGCTTTGCACGAAGCCCCTCCGGTCCCGAGAAGGATCATTATTGAAGGCGAAACCATTATCCACATCCACTTTTCACCACCCCGGATGGAGGATACTTTAAATGAGGCTCGAGCCACTAAAGAGAAATCGACCGAAACATCCTGGGCTGTGGATTATGCCATTAACTCATTTTTCGAGGGTGTGGACGTTGGTATATTGGAAGACTATTTTGGCTTTGGCCACCTGGAGATCCCGAAAAGGTTTGTGTGACTAGAATTAGATAGTCCAATTTCGAGCTCAAAGCTCGAGAAACAGTTTCCCGCACCGAGTATGTCCCTCGAGCGAAAGAAGATGATCATGTTCTCAGTGCCGGCGGGCACTAGCATGTTATCCAGGCCAATCGGAGTGGCCATCTATCTCTGTTCCTTGGTAACCGAGGAACACCAAATGAAGATGAACGAGGTAGGAGGGACAAGCCTTTTCAATTAGGCTCAGCAGGCGCTGAATCTGGTATATCCTCTTTATTTTTTATTATAACGAGTTACCGTTGCCCTAACTATTTTTAATGATTTTATTTCTCCATATCTTAGGCCTCAGTGCTTCATCACGAGACCTTCCACCGATCTAGGATGGAGGTGAGCCATCTCAAAATTGAGCTTAAGGAACCAGCAAACAGAGATGTACAAAGCTCTCTGTTATCAAAAGGAAGAAGTTCTTAGGGATACAACCGACCTCTTCGCCCTTCAGGCTAAACTGGAGAAGGCCCAGAAGGAGGCCTCAAAAGCAAAATAGGACTATGACCTTATGGTTAATATGGTAAGAGTGCTCGAGATTGATAATGAGAGGCTAAACGTCAATGTTAATGCTGTAACCTCTCAGGTCCAGAAAAAGATAACTCTGATTGACCAGCTCAGGACTGAGATGAACGGGGCTAAGGTTTCAGCTGATGAGCTGAGAGGCAAAATGGATCGCCTAGCATCAGAGCGGGATGCCACCAAAGAGGACTTGGCGTCGACTAAGTCCGAGTGATGAAAGAGAAGGCCGAAAAATAGTCTCCGCTGAACGAGGAACTCCGGGCACGACTTGCCTTGCCCGTTGCAGAGCTTGGTACTCTTAGCCAAGAGTATACTATGCTGAAGTCCAAATTGGAAGTGGCTTCAAAAGATATCTCTGATGCCCAAGATATGCTGGCCCAATATAAGGCTGACTTCGAGATAGCCGAACCCCAGATTGTAACGAAGATCGAGTATGTGAGGTGGCTATCTCAGAGGGAGGCTCTCGAGGAGATCTAAGCTAGGGGGTGGGGTCGACGTAGCGGCCAAGATTGAAGAGGCCAAGAGGTTCGAAGCCGAGGCCAAAGCAAAGTACCAGCCCGAGGGATCAGATAGCGAGTTGGGCTATGATGAAGATTATGCAAGGAATGCCTTAGTTTATGTTATTTTTTCTCTATACTCGTACATTTTGCACTTTAGGGCCGTTTTCTCGTGCATGTGTAAATATTTTTGGTAAACATATGAAACTACCCTTCGGCTATACATTATGTCCCTTAATTTTTCTGCATTTGCTTTTTGCTTAGGACTTAGAATATATAACTTGTGTCTTGGATTCAGTATGGCTAATATAATTTTTTGAGGCAAATTATAGAATTTTATTAATAAAGAAACAACACCGTAAAGGAAAAGTACAAGTAAGGCGGACAAAAGCTCGAGTAGTGTCTCCTACTACCAAACACATAGCAAGCTAAACCTTACCTTATAAATCTTATTGAGGCAAATAAAAAGCCTTACCTATTAGCACGCATGTAAAAATAAAGAATTGGAAAGAACCAAATACTTAATGATCACCATAGAGTTTATAATACACTCTATGATGATATTACATATGATTATGCTTATAAAAAAGACATAATAGAAAGTAGTACAAATTAGAGTGTTGTCCCTCCTTTTCTATTCTTGTAATCTCTTCTATTTGAAAATCTTTATCTTCCTCTTCCCACCTCTTCAGAATATATTCAAAAATCACGATTTCTTCTTTGAACGGGTGGACATCTTGGACGCGGTTGAGACAACCTGTTTTTTCTTAGCAACTCTCATTGGGAGTTGCCTAACGTTTACCTCCTCATTCACTTTGCCATCCCAACTGTTATTCCTTGAATGAGATTGCGGAAATTGTCCATTGTGCTCAGGTGAAAGACCATCTGTTGTAGCATCTTTACCACGATGTCGTTCTAATATTTCCTTTTCTTCTTTGTAAAAATCTGGTATATGAAGGGGAGTCGAAAATACCATTTGACTGGTGTGCGAGGCTGCTGTCCAATTTTTGTTGTTGTTGTGCTTGCACCTAGTTGCTGTTGTTGCTGCGCAACATCTGTATGGCTAATATATCATTGTTGTCTTAGCATAAATTTTTTCATCACTCAAATTGTTTGACTTCCAAAGCCCGAATAAGATTTGGGTCAAATAACAGCTCCGAGTTGCTTTGACTTCGAAGGATCTGACAAAAATGAAATAGAGTTTTAATTTCGGGTATTCAAATGATTTATCTGGACACAGGTAGTATTTGCCTAAGGTGACCTTTTCCTTGGCAAAAATTCAAAACCAATTGATTTTATCAAACCCGACATAGTCTTTGTAGACTTAAAATGTGTAAGGACTTTGCACTTTATATTTATGAACTCAGACGTCTCTGAATTGTTTATACATTGTGGTCGAAGCTCCAACGGCTTCGGACCTTAAGTTGGTCGTAGCCTCTTGTATTTAGGCCCTGTCTCGTAGGCTTGGTGCCCTCGAAATTTTGTAACCCGATTTGCCTGGTCTTATTGTCATGCGGCAGTCCCCGGTTCGGGGCAACCCGTGGCCCGTAGCTTAGGGGTCTTTAAATGATTGGACAAAGTCTCATGGACTTTTACAGCCCTTGGGGTTTCATGCCCCCGGTTAATGATGGCCTGTGGGCTTGGAAGGTTTTGAACCCAATATTTATTCCAAGTGATATAACGGTAGCATTGCTCATGTAAGCATGAACCGACGAAGTATAGAAGGTGAAATTTCTCTCTTTATTACTTTAAATGTTGTGTAAATAGTCGAAGATAGAAAAACTATCTATCGTGGCAAGAATGAACTATCGAGGCACGACTCATTTGGTCGTTTGAAACTTATAATAAATCCTATTATTCAAGCCTCAGCTTTGATTGTCAAGTAAAATTGTCATCAAAATTTATGAACTCAGATCTTCGAAGCTTGATTTGAGGTGTAATAGTCCCCTAGTACTTGAGGCCGAAATTTGAGGGCTCGAGTACTATTGATCCGATGTGGGCGGTCCTCATTCCCCGGTCCTTGACCGGTATTCAAAACTAAAGTAGCACTCTTCATGTTGCCTCGTTAAAAATCTTGCCATAAAACCCACTTCCGGAAAAAACGATCGAAGGAAAAAAGTGTGCAACACGTACTTTCAGACCTAATTCTGTGATTCTTGGTCTTGACTTCGATTAAGTACCTGCACGGGTTAGTTTCGAAGGGTAATAAATCTTAAAGAAAACTGAATATTCATATATTAGTAGTAGTACCGCTCTAAGTGTCCCACGTTCCAATTGTTCTGCAGTTGTCTGCCAGTTTAGGACTCAATTTGGCATGAGCCCTTTCCGATTATACAGGTGACTCTGTATGTTCCTTCCCAGTTTGGGCCTAATTTTTCTTCATTCAGTTTCTTGGTATGCAATGTGACTTTTCTCAAGACCAAGTCCCCGATCCGTAAGTGTCGAAGGTTTGCCATTCGATTGTATATCTCTTTCTATTCGCTGCTTTTGAACTGCTAACCAGACTAGGGTGGCTTCTTATCGTTCATCCGCTAAATCTAAATTTGCGGCCATGGCCTTGTCGTTTGATGCTTCCATAGCATATTGGAACCTTAAGCTTGGTTCCCCTATTTCTACTAGAATCAAAAATTCTGCCCCATAGACTAGAGAAAATACCACTGACAACCGACCTCGAGATTGTTCGATACGCCCACAGGACCTTGAGCAGAATTTCCTTCCACCTTTGTTTAGAATTAGTCGATCTTTTCTTCAAGTTATTCAGTATGATCTTTTTTGGCGACTCCACTTGACCATTTGCGCTCGGGGTCGATAATATCTTTTTGATTTTGTGATATTCGAAGAACTTATTGACCTTGTTCCAATGAATTTTCTCCCGTTGTCACATGTAATTTCGGTTGGTATCTAGAAATGGCATATTATGTGATCCCAGATGAAGTCAATAACCTCTTTCTCTCTAACTTTCTCAAACGCATGTGCTTCAACCCACTTGGAGAAGTAATTAGTCGTAAGCAAAATGTACTGAGCCTTATCGGGTGTCCATGGTATAAGACCTACTATATCCATTCTCCACGTCATGAATGACCAAGGGGAAAGGACCCGCTGGAACAACTCTCTCGGCTGATGGATCATCGGGCCATGCCTCTGACATTCGTCATACTTATATGAACTAAGTCTTTTGCATTTCGTTCCAATAATACCCGGCCTTGATCAGTTTTCGGGCCAACTATTCTGCTCCCGAATAGTTTCCGCAAAGTCCCCTCATGGACTTCCCTCATCATGCAATCGGTCTCCTCAGGCCCCAAACATCTCGCTAATGGTTCGAAAAATGATTTTCGGTACAGTTGTCCATCAACCAAGCAAATTCTTGCAGCTTTAGTTCTAAGAGCCCTTGATTTTTTAGGATCCGATGGATGTTCCCCTTCTAAAGGTAGTCCACGTATTTGTTCCACCAATCCCAAGTCAAACTTGTTGAGTTTACTTCGGCATGACCGACCTCTATTACCAAGCTCATCAATTGCACCACCATTCCGGAGTTGAATACTTTGGAGTCTATTGATGATCCTAAGTTTGCCAATGCATTGTCCTCACTATTCTGATCTTGAGGCACGTACTGTAGCGTACATTCTTTGAATCTATGTAACACTACTTGCAATTTATATAAGTACCTCCGCATTCGGTCTTCTTTAACTTCTACTGTTCCATTGACCTAGTTAACAACGAGAAGAGAATCACACTTGTCTTCGATAACCTCAGCCCCCAAGCTTTTAACCAATTCTAGACCTACAATCATATCCTCATATTCGACTTCATTGTCAGTCAATTTCATAGTTCTAATCGATTGCCTTATTATGTTACCGATGGGGGTTTTTAGTATGATGCCCAACCGAACCCTTTCGCGTTGGAGGCACTGTCTGTGAATAGGGTCCAAACCCCCAGCTAAGTCCCTGAGGCGAGTAATAATTCTTTATCGACCTCGGGGATCATGGCCGGTGTGAAATCGGCCACGAAGTCTGCCAATATCTGGGACATTATAATTGTTCGGGAATTTTATTCGATATCGCACCTGCTAATATCTACGGCCCACTTTGCTAGCCGGCCTGAGAGTTCTGGTTTATGCCTAACATTCCTTCACGGGTACGAGGTCATGACACATATAAGATGACATTGAAAATATGGTTTTAGTTTGCTAGATGCACTTAGCAAAGCAAGCGCCAATTTTTCTAGGTGCGGATACCTCGTCTCAGCATCACCTAGAGTTCTACTAACATAATATATAAAACAATTGCATACTTTCTTCTTCCCGAACCAGGACATCACTTACTGCTATCTCGAAAACTACCAAGTAAAGGTATAGTTGCTCGTTTGCCTTCGGGGTGTGCAACAAGGGAGGGCTTGATAAGAGTGTTTGATTTCTTGCAAAGCTTTTTGGCAATCCGGGGTCCAGGCAAGGTCGCTCTTTTTCTTTAGTAATGAGAAAAATTGGTGACTTTTATCCGACGACCTGGAAATGAATCGGCGCAATATGGCTATTCGTTCGGTCAGTCTTTGCACTGCCTCGACATCGTTAATTACGGTGATATCTTCTATGGCCTTTATCTTATCCGGCTTGATCTTTATTCCCCGGTTAGATACCATAAACCAACGGAACTTTCCCGAGCCGACTCCAAAGGCGCACTTCTCTAGGTTCAATTTCATATTGTATTCCCTTAGTACGTCGAAGGTTTCCTGCAAATGCCCCAAATGATCCTCTACTCGTAGGGATTTAACTAACATGTCATCAAAATAAACCTCCATTGATTTCCCTATTTGTTCCTCGAACATTCGATTAACTAGGCGTTGACATGTGGCACTGGTATTTTTTAACCTAAATGGCATCAAATTATAACAATAAGTGCCGAACCTAGTTATAAAATAAGTTGTCTTTTCGTCCTCCAGATCCATCCATATTTGGTTGTACCTAGACTAGGCGTCGAGAAAGCTCAGCATCTCGTGCCCTACTGTTGCATCGATTATTCGGTTGATGTTAGGCAAAGAAATGAGCCCTTTGAGCATGCCTTATTCAAATTCTTATAATCTATACACATTCTAAATTCATTTCCCTTTTTAGGTACGACGACTACGTTAGCTAACCAATTCGGGTATTTTACTTCCCTAATGGAATGTATTTTTAAAAGTTTAGATATCTCGTCCTCGATGAATGTTTGTTTGACCTCGGATTGTGGCCTCCCTTTTGTTTAATCGGATGGAAGCTCTGATCCAAACTCAATTTCTGAGTTGTTATTCTCTGGTGGAATTTCTTTCATATCTAAGTGGGACTAGACAAAACAATCGGCATTAGCTTTAAGAAAATCAATGAGTTTTTTCCTGAGCTTCGGGGTTAGCCCTGTGCCTAGGTATACCTTTCTGTCCAGCAAATGCTCGAATGGTATGACTTGTTCTAAGTTCCTCTATTGTTTACTTGGTTGCATCGGTGTCATCAGGTGCCACGAAGGATATTGGGGCCCCGAAGTCATCTTCCTCATCTACTGGACATTTCTCCCATTTTTTCGGCTCGGTCAGGGTTGAGATCTGTGATTGCTATTTGGTATCTTTCTTTTCGATCGGTCCCTTATCCATTGATGTCGTGATTATAGGTACCGGGATCACTTCCTCGATGGCGAACATCTCCTTTGCGGCTGTTTGTTCCCCCTAAATCGTTTTGATTCCACCTGGAGTTGGGAAATTCAACACTTGGTGCAAGGTTGATGGTACTGCCGTCATGCTATGAACCTACGGTCTTCCGAACAAGGTGCTGTACCTCATGTCCCCCGCGTTGACATAGAACTTTGCTTGTTGAATGGTCCCGGTCGTGTTCACCGGTAGGGTGATTTCTCCCTTTGTTGTCTCGCACGCCATATTGAATCCGTTCAGCACCCGTACTGCTGGCACGATCTGGTCCAACAACTCCAGTTGCTCCGCGACTCTCTATTGGATGATGCTGGCCAAGCTACCTGGATCAATAACATGAGCTGTAGACATGTAATTTTTGACCCACGCACTAAAATTACCCTTAATAATCATAGTATTTTTAGAATAATTTTTTGAGCTTTATTTCTGTAGGAATTCACCTCTTCGTAAAACTTAATTCTATTTTAAGGTACAAAAATTGAAAAAAAAACAAAACATAGTCCCAATTTTTGGGTATTTAAGTTGGTTTTCAGCTTTGCTTTTGGGCCCAATTGTTAAATTTTGGAGCCCAAATGCTAGCCTAAATGCAGCAACCCAATAACCCAACCCCTCTTCTCATTTGGCCACGTATGATAACCAACTCTGACAAAATATATTCTCTCCCCTCACGCAATATACAACCCACGGCCTCCCCCCACGATCCTGCACTCAATTACAACAGAGTTGGGGATTCTTCTAGAAGAGGAATTTTCTTGGAGGACAAGAATATAGAGGGTTTTAGGATTTTTAGGAAAAAAGGACAGAGAGTTTCACAGGAGGTAGAGAGATATAAGGAACGAAAAATCGAGAGGGGATTTAGTTTTCTTCTCCAAAAAATTTCAGAAAATCCAAAAAAAAAAAGACACACACTTTTCTACTTTCTTCGCGATCGAATAGGTGCACGGGTTCGATTCTAGTTGCCAGTTCGAGTTCGGTCGTGGTTCGTCGTCCCGTTACTGATATCGATTATCAAAAACCAGTAGGAACTCTCTTCCAGGTTCATTTCTTGATTCTCGTCTATTCTATTTGGATGATTAAAGTATGCTAGAACCTTGAATATTAGTTCCTAGACTGTAAACTCTGTGAATCAATACATTCAAATCACACTTTAGTAAATAAATTAAAGTAGTTGATGTCAAACACAATATTCTAACCAAGATTGAAATAGAAACATAGGATTAGGATGCATTTGGGGGTTGAATCTGTGACTGCATAACTGATATGCGGTCCGCATTTTTGACTTGATTGTCGCAGATCTTAACCTTAGTTTCAGTCACTCACCGCATTCATGGCTTGCAGTCAGCATTGCATAAATGCGATCACATCTGGCATCGCGTTATATTTCTGGGTGAACTTCGTGTTTGGTTTGCGGTATCCTCTGCGGCTCGCAAACACGTTATGCGGTCGCAGATGAGATCGCATTCTTGACCTCGAACCTCGCCCAGGACTCTGTTTGGATTTGCGGTCCTTAGGCGTAAAGTACAGCTCGCAGACACACCTTGCGATCGCAGATCGGATCGCATTTTGACATCGAGCCTTGATCTAGGGTTCTGTTCCGATCTACGATCTTTGCATGCAATATGCGGCTCGCAGGTGGGATCTGCAATAGCATATCCCCATTTGTAGTGATGATTTTGCTCTTTTCTTGTCTTTTGTGGCTTTTTGGACCGGGTTTGGTTAAATGCATGAAATAAAAGTTAAAAGAACAACGCCATGAACTGAACTTCTATCTTTCTTTATTTTAGATCTCATTTGCTTATTTTATTACATTGCTCGCTAGTAGCATGTTTAGGCCGATCACACTTGGGTAGGCAATACTAGGACGTTAGTTAATTTTTTGAGGTGAGAGGTCATTCCCCAGTTAAATTTATACTGGGAATGCCCCGAAGGATTTATGTATTTGACATTCCAGGGAATGTCCCGAGGTTTTTGTATGTGAAGACCAAAAGTGAAACTCATAGTATTTTGGTTCTGTTTTTCCTTCTTTATTAGGTGGGAACGATCTTAAACCTCCTGTGTATTTTTTTATCTCAATCCAAATGTATTAAAAGCCAGCTAAATCGAATACGCAACCGTGACTTTCACGGGACCTGAGGAATGCCTAATACCTTCTCCCCGAGTCAAATGAACCCTCTTACCCAAATCTCTGGTATGAACTTGGCGTTGCGTCTAAGTTCTAAAAATGGTGGCCTGGCACACCATTATCAATTGTCAGGTGGCGACTCTAAATTTTCTTGATTAATCCTCTCTTTGTCACTTTCAAAATTAAAAGCCCCTTTTCGAGTTTTATTAAGCCTCTTATCCATCAAAAGGTTTAGTAAAGTCTCGCCCCTAAAAAGTAGGAGTGACAGCTCTGGCGACTCTGCTAGGGAAATACTTGCGGGTTTGAGCTAGTACTTGATTTGTTGGCTTTAAAATGTTTGGTTGGGTTTTTATGCTTTTTCGTTAGCTTTACTTAATTTTTATTATGCTTTCATATTTTTGTTATTTGCTAATTGTTTATGTGTTTACAATTTTTGCTTTATGTGTTTATCTCTTTATAACTGTCATCATATGCATTGCCCGGTCAATTCTTTCTGCAACAATTATTGGAGCACGCGTCGCGTGCACGAACTCTTTGTTGAGTCACCCTTAATTTAGGAGGGGAAGCCAACGGACGTATGGAGTGGGTGGAAAGCTTGAGCAGCCACCATCGACAATACGCTTTCCCCGATTTGCCTTGTTAGTGAACCCCAAACTTAGGTCAGCCTTTAGGTCATTGTTATTTTCATCATGTCATTCAGACCTAGCAGGGCTCGGTCCCAGGCACCGTGTCCTTTTGTAGGAAGCCTGTCCAAATTTTGTCAAAATGGGCCTGTGGCCCAAAATGACATTTGGTCATCCTATGTACTAAATATTGCATCTGTGAGGGTAAATAGGTCATTTGGCAGACCGATGTCTTGGAAGAAGGGTGAAAATGAAGTAAATGGGGGCCCCACTCGCATTTCTCTATAAAAAAAAAATTCGAAAAGGGAGAAAAGTAAAGAAGATTTTACATTTTTCATCATTTTTCAAGAATTCAAGAAAAAGGTCCAAGAATTTTTTTATATTTTTCATCATTTTGCAAGAGACGAAGATATAGTTTTTTAGTTGCGTCTCCCGAACTATGTGAACCTGATTCTCGTCTTCCGGGTAGGATATGTAGGCAACCCACATAGAGTCCGGTGTTCTTAGTAAGTCCTAGGTTCTTGGCTTCCGGGGTCGTAGCCAAATCTTGCATGTTTAGCCGCTTTTGGCCATATCGGCCATTTTTGCAAAGTAGTCCATTTCTGCCAAAATAATTCTTTAAGACCATGATTGTCAGGATATTAGAGTCATGTAGGCTTCAAGTGCAGTATTTCTCATGCTTAGGGGGTCAACTTTGTCAGATTTGCACTAATAGTCACTTTCAGCCACTTAGGCCAGTCTGCAAATATAGCCGAATTGTGTCTTGCATTTGTCCACCAGGAGATGTTGTGGTGTCGTAGTAGTGTTCCGAGTCGTTAACCATGTTCCCTTCATTCAGGTATGGACCCGCTGATTCGATCCAAAGTGCTGATGGTGGTAAAGATTCCTAAGAAATTGATCAAGTGGTGGAACATGTTTTCATTGTTAGAGCAACATGAGTTGATGCATAAATTGGGTACCCTAACTTCCCTTCTTGATATCACACCTCGCCCAGACTTAGTGGAGGCGACGCTAACTTACTGGAACCCGCAAAACTTGATTTTCAAATTTGGGGAGTGTGAGATGACTCTTACCTTGGCAGAAATATCCGGTCTCACTCGTTTAAGTTATATAGGCAAGAACATGATACTTCCCCGAGACTACTCTAGGAAAAGATTTCTTAACGACCCGGGCCTAAAAGATAACAAACATTTAAAGTTCCTTGAGCAGTCTTGAATATCCTTGGATTATTTATTTGCTAGATTTGGACCGCAGGATAGTTTTGACGTCTTTTGGGATGAGTTCTGCACAACCAAAGCTAAATGGCAAAGACGTCGCCTCGAAGCTTTCAGCCTCGCCTTATTAGGGTTACTGGTTTTTCCATTAGACAAGAGGCACATTGGTACCCGTCTACAGTCGGTGGTAATGGCGCTATTTCATGAGAAGCAGCACAAAACCGTTACCATCGTGCCAATGATCTTAGCAGAGTTGTATCGAGCCCTGAGTGAAGTAAGGGGAGGTTTCAGGTATTTCGAGGGAAGTAACCTTTTGTTACAATTATGGATGATGGAGCATTTGCACACAGCTTCCTTACTTTGTCCCATCGACTGTGCCTTGAAGGATCGGGTGATATGCATCGAGCGTAGGATAAAAGCTCCTAAGTTTACATACCCAGTAAGCGTCACAGATTGAATGGAGTTCCTTGGTTTGAGGACAAATGAGAATGTCTTGTGGACTTACCTTTGGCTACCTTTAGATGATATCTTTGTAGGATCCCTCATGCAGCCTTTCCTGATGCTGATAGGACTCAAGTGTGTCAGGCCATATACGCCGGTCAGGGTAATGCGACAGTTGGGCAGGCGACAAGAGGAGCCTCTAACTTTGAACCTCCGGAGATACATAATGAATTTTAGCAAAAAGGCAGTTGACAAAATCAAGTACGTGCAATACTGGAACAATGCAAAGAGGATGAAGAAAGAAACATTAGTAAAGGATATTAGCAGGCCCGAGTGTACTCAGGAGTACCTGATTTAGTTACACTCCGCCCCACCAGGGATCAGTACCCCATTGCCAGCACAGCTTAGGGGGCGGGCAGTTCAGACAGATGATTTTGGGGAGGCGTTGGACCAAGATCTCAAGGTTAAGTTTGAGTCGATAAAGTCTCAGCTAGCGGAATTTGCAGCAAATGTGGAGCAGTACAGCCAGTGTTTGCTTAGGGTTGGTCTTCAAGAGGCAGGGGCGCATGCCAGGATCTTTATTCCTAGCATCGGTGTTTCTCTACGAGGCATGTTACAAAGCTTGAGCACGGCGGATAGCCCAGGACCATCACAACCAGGACAGTTGCATTCAGGAGCAGTTTGAGGGTCTACCTTATTCAAATGTTTTAAAGATTGTCTCATGTCTTGTCTAGGTGTACTGAGCCTTTAGGTAGTTTCAAAGCCAGTCATAGGGTGGTCAAGTTGTCTAGTCCTCCATTATTGTACTTCTTATCAAAAGTCTTAAATTAAAAATCCCGAATTCTATTTTCCCATCACTTTTAAGAAAATTCGCTTGGTTTGATTCATGAAGAACACGATATACAGGCAATCTACTTTGGGTTTTTATCAAGTTATTTTTGCACCAAAAGAGAGGGAAATGGTAAAAATAGAGAAGGCAAGATTGAAATAACCAAATCGGGATGATGCAATATGACCTTGCAACCTTCAGAGCCATTTTAGAACCATTATTTGTTGCTAGGTGCATCGCACATAATGTGATATTATTATTTAATAAATGCCCTAACGCTAACATGTTGGTTTTGTGTTATTGTCCTCTGTTATTCTCTCACTATTTTCAGGAAGATGGTTAGTTTGTTGGCATCCTGGCAAGTCATCCAAACAACACCCGATCAAAGTGCCAAAAAATCATGGCTAGCAAGGAAATAGACACTGGAGTCATAGACCCGCCGAGAGAGGTTGTTGAGTCAGAATCGAAATTGCAGGAGGAGGTCCGGAGATTGAAATATCATATGGCAGAAATGTATCAGGCATGGATTAAGGGACACCCTCCACCCTCGTTCCCCACCAACTACACAGAAAACCCTGCTTCCATTCCACCACTTTCCCAATCCCAGATGGCCAATATCATTGATCTTTCCCCATAACACGCACCTGACTTTACCCCTTACCATAATTACCCCGGCACTTCGGCCCAAACTTTTCATGCTCCACCAGTCAAAACAACCTCATACCCTGCTCCAACATCTGCTCTTATTTTTGTACCCCTACCACAAACTACTCTCCACCGATCCTCTAGTGAGGCCACATTTCCCACCCCAGATGCCCATTACCATACACCGGAGCCTACTTTCAAAGTCCTAGACCCTTACTCCCACACCCATCAATTTGAGCCTCATGTCGAGACTGACAAACCACTCAAGAACGCAGAGCAGGAGGAGATGTTTAGGAAGCTACGGATTCTCGAGCAGTCATTGAGAAATATGCAGGGGTTGGGAAACCAGGTTAGTGTGGCCTATAAGGATCTATATTTGTTTCCTGATGTCCAATTACCAGCCGGGTTCAAGATGCCCAAGTTCGACTAATATGACGGACATGGGGATCCTGTTGCCCATCTAAGGGGTTATTGCAGCAAAATGAGAGGCGCTGGAGGAAAAGATGAATTACTAGTGGCCTACTTCAGCCAAAGTTTGAGTGGGGCAGCTTTAGAATGGTACACCCGTCAGGACATTAACAGGTGGTACACTTGGTACAATATGGCTCAGGCCTTTGCCCGACATTTCCAATACAATATAGGCATTGTTCTGGACCGCCTATCTCTAACCAAGATGGAAAAGAAAACCAGTGAAAGCTTTAGAGAATATGGGTTCCGATGGAGGGAGCAAGCTGCACGAGTCAATCCTCCAATGGAAGAAGACGAGATGGTTAAGTACTTCCTCCAAGCCTTGGAGCCCACTTGCTATGGACATTTGATCTCAGCCATTGGTAAATCTTTCAATGATGTGGTAAAGATGAGAGAAATGGTGGAAGAAGGGCTCAAGTCGACTAAGATCATGAGTTATTCTGCTATAAAAGCAACCACCCAGGCAATCCAAAGTGGTACCGGAAGTTTGCTAGGAAGGAAGAAGAAGGAAGATGTCGCTATGTTTGTCTCCGGATCATGGCAGGGTCAGAGAGGTTCACCTCACCAATACACCCATCCTCGACCTCTACCTCAAACTTACACCCAAGCTCCATATAATACCCCTCAACATTACTTTTCCCCGCCAAGCCCCCGAGACTTAGCCAGACCACCCCAGTATTTTGTTCACCATGCACAGTCATATGCTCAACCCCCTCCTTACCCATAATGGCGTGCTCCTGTCCGACAGAATACCTACCCAGCTCCACAAAATGCCTATCCATTCCACAACATTATCAAAACCCCAATGGTCCACATTTTCAAACAAGACTAGAGTATAGGAGAGAGAGGCAGCAGCGCAAACAAATTTTTACCCCGCTTGGAGAATCCTATGCCAGTCTATTCCAAAGGCTAAGGCAGTTGGACGTTTTGAGGCCAATTGAGTCAAAAATACCAAACCCCCCTCCCCCTCCAAAGAACCTTGACTATTCCCTAAGATGTGCTTACTGTTCTGATGCCCCAGGCCATGACATAGAAAAGTGTTGGCACCTGAAACGGGCGATCCAGGAGCTCATTGATATGAACCAAATTGTAGTCCAAAGCCCAGAAACTCCAAACATCAACCAAAATCCTCTCCCTGCCCATGAAGAGACACATATGATTGAAGTAGTTTACAAGGACGGGGAACCCAAGAAGTCTTACAAGTCCGTCATGATGATTTGGCCTAGTGAAATCAATTTGGTTAAAGATCCAAATTCCACCAAAGAAAAGCCTGTGATAGTTGAAGGGGCGACAGAAAAGCCGAGCCCGTTCAATTTGAAACCACCGGTGTTGGTCGTGAAAGGGATGTCGAAAGATATTGCGGCAAGTCCAGAAAACTCAAAAGTAATAGTGCTAGGTATTCCAAGTAAGCCTGTCATAGTTGTGAAAGGGGCTCTTATTGCCCCTATCATCATTAAACCTGTAACCCAGCTGCCGGTGGTTGATACTAAGGATGTTCCGTGGGATTACAAACTAGTGATAGTGACATACAAAGGAAAAGAAGTAGAGGAAGAAGTTAATGAAACTGGAGGATTCACTCGTTCCGGAAGATGTTTCACTCTGGATGAATTAAGGAAAGCCAAGCCATTCAAAGATAGTCAGTTACCAGTAAAGAAATCGGTTACTGAGGAAGAGGTTGAGGAGTTCCTGAAGAAGATGAAAGGACAGGATTATTCCATTATAGAACAGTTAAGGTAAACACCAGCTCAGATTTCTTTTTTGTCTTTACTGATACACTCATATGAACATCGCAGGGTCTTAATGAAGATTTTAAATGAGGCACATGTTCCTGATAAGATCACAGTGAACCACTTGGAAAAGATAGCTGGCAAGATCTTCGAAGCAAATAGGATCACTTTCTCGGATGACGAACTTCCTATTGAGGATACAGAACACAATCGAGCTCTTTATCTCACAGTGAAGTGTCAGGATTCTATTGTTTCGAGGGTTTTGATTGACAATAGCTCTAGTGCGAATATTTGTCCTTTGTCTATTCTGGAAAAACTGAAGATTGGTACCGAAAGGATCCGCTTGAACAGTGTGTGCGTTCGAGGCTTTGATGGAGGAGGTAAAGATTCTGTTGGAGACATAATGCTCGATTGTCAATAGGGCCAGTTGAGTTCACTATGGAATACCAAGTGTTAGATGTAGCTGTCTCGTACAATCTGTTGTTGGGAAGGCCTTGGATACATGCTGCTAAGGTAGTCCCGTCCTCTCTGCATAAAATGGTTAAATTCGAGTGGGACAGGCAGGAGATAGTTGTGCACGGTGAGGAAGATTTGTCAGCTTGCAATGACACATTTGTTCCGTTTGTTGAAGCTGAAGATGATAAGGGACCTTGGGTCTTTCAAACTTTTGAAACAGTGTCTGTTGATAAGATCACTTAAGGAAAATGCATTCCGGGTCCCAAGTTATCCGCCGCATCTGTCATGGTTGTGAATGTTGAAGAATGGTTTTGTACCGGGCAAGGGTCTAGGATCATCTCTGCAAGGTATTATGCATCCAATATGCCCCTGGGAATCATGGTATGTTTGGTTTGGGATTCACGCCCAAAGAAGAGGACATGAAAAGGTTTAAGAATCTGAAACAGAAAATATGGTCTCTCTCTAAGCCCGTCCCACACATCTCCGAGTCTTTTGTCAAACCAGGAGCCGAAAAACTTCCAACCTCCTCACTCCTAGAACCTGTGGTCAGCGTTGATGAAGAGACAATCAAGGGGATCCGAAGTCTTTTCAAAGAGGTCAATATGGTAGAGGTTGGTGAAGGCTCTAGTAAAGCAAATGTGCAGCTTGTTGGCCCGGACGTGAAGCTTAGCAATTGGGAAGTTACTACTCTCCCTACCAGGAAGGAGTTTTGGTAGTCTGCTTTATTTCCTTTTCTATTTTCTAGGTCGTTCAAGGGTTGTAATCCAGACTTCTAGTTTTGCTTATTCTGACACTCAAACCCTTTATCCTTTTATTTTTTGATGAAATGCAATTTCCCCTTTTCCATTATTCTTAATAGTGTTTTATTTTGTTTCTTTTGTACAGTTCTTTTTATGCTGATTGCAGTGACATGACATGCATGAGGAATTTTCAGCCGAGTTTTAAAAGCCAATCTAATTTTGAAATAACAATCCAAGAAGTAGAATATGATGATGAAATAGGATATGATTAAGAAGCAGCATTTGAGCAAATCAGTAAAAAGCTAAAACAATTTGAAGAAAAACCGAAACCTAATTTGAGTGAGATTGAAGCAATCAATTTAGGAGACCAGGATGATGTTAGGGAAACCAAGATAAGTGTGCATCTAGAACCACAAGTGAAGGAGGAAATAATCAAAATATTGTTTGAGTACAAAGATGTCTTTGCCTGGTCGTATGACGAGATGCCGGGTTTGAGCACTGATCTGGTAGTCCATAAATTGCCAACCGATCCAGCATGTCCCCCCGTCAAGCAAAAGTTGCGAAAGTTCAAGATCGATATGAGTGTGAAGATCAAAGAAGAAATCACAAAGCATCTTACTGCTAAGGTCATTCGGATCACTCGATATCCCCTTTGGCTAGCCAATGTTGTGCTAGTACCAAGAAGAATGGTAGGACCAGGGTCTGTGTTGATTATCATGATCTCAACAAAGCAAGCCCAAAGGATGATTTTCCATTGTCGAACATTCACATTCTGATCGATAATTGTGCCAAACATGAGATTGGTCCTTTTATGGACTGTTACGTGGAATATCATCAGATTTTGATGGACGAGGAAGATGCAGAAAAGACAACATTCATCACGCCATGGGGAACGTACTGTTATCGGGTAATGCCATTTGATTTAAAGAATGCTGGGGAAACTTACATGAGGACAATGACCACCATGTTTCATGAAATGATACATAGGGAGATTGAGGTTTATGTAGATGATGTGATCATAAAGTCATAGAAGAAGTCTGACCATGTCAAAGACCTGAGAAAGTTCTTCCAAAGGCTCCGTAGGTACAATCTCAAGCTCAATCCAGCAAAATGTGCATTTGGTGTCCCGTCTGGGAAACTGCTAGGATTCGTGGTCAGTCGATGCGGCATTGAACTGGACTCATCAAAGATCAGAGCCATTCAAGAATTACCGCTGCTGAGGAACAAAACAGAGGTGATGAGCCTACTTGGAAGGATAAATTACATCAGCAGGTTTATTGCTCAGCTCACGACAACCTGTAAGCCCATCTTTAAGATGTTAAAGAAGAATGCTGCAGCCAAGTGGACTTACGAGTGTCAAGAAGCATTTGATAAAATCAAGAGGTACCTGTCGAATCCACCGGTGCTGGTTCCACCAGAGCCGGGAAGACCTCTAATTCTTTACCTAACAGTCTTGGACAACTCTTTTGGTTGCGTGTTGGGTCAACATGACATCACAGGAAAGAAGAAGCAAGCAATCTATTATCTTAGTAAGAAGTTCACTCCCTATGAGGTTAAGTATACTCTGCTTGAGAGGACATGTTGCGCCTTGACTTCGGTGGCACAAAAGTTGAAGCATTATCTGTCGTCCCACACCACTTACCTGATTTCTCGCATGGATCCTTTAAAGTATATTTTTCAGAAGCCTATGCCCACTAGAAGACTTACTAAATGGCAGATTTTACTTACAGAATTTGATATCATCTATGTAACTCGGACCGCGATGAAAGCCCAAGCCTTGGCCAACCACTTGGCCGAGAATCCGGTGGATGACGAGTATGAGCCATTGAAGACTTACTTTCCTGACAAAGAGGTCATGTGTGTTGACAAGGTTAATCGTGACGAAAAGCCAGGTTGGAAACTTTTCGTCGATGGAGCTGCTAACATGAAAGGGGTCGGAATAGGGGCTGTACTTATCTTTGAAACAGGGCAACACTACCCTGTAACAGCCCAGCTTCAATTTTATTGCACCAACAATATGGCTGAGTACGAAGCATGCATTCTAGGTCTGAGGTTAGCTATTGACATGGGGTTCCAGGAGATACTTGTTCTGGCAGACTCAGATCTTTTGGTCCAACAGATTCAAGGAGAATGGGAGACTCGAGATTTGAAGCTCATACCTTACCAACAGTACTTGCATGATCTTTATCAACGCTTCAGGTCAGTTGAATTTAGACACATTCCCAGGATTCATAATGAGATTGCTGATGCCTTGGCCAACCTAGCGTCAATGTTACATCATCCAGACAAGGTTTATATCGACCCCATACATATCCAAGTTCGTGATCAACATGCCTATTGTAATGTGGTGGAAGAGGAAATCAATGGCGAGCTTTGGTTCCATGATATCAAGGAATACACCTGGTCAAGGGTATATCCGGTTTATGCTACAAGTGACCAAAAGAGAACCATTCAACGTCTGGCCAGTGGATTTTTCTTGAACGGAGGAATCTTATACAAAAGGACTCCGGATTTAGGACTGTTGAGGTGCATAGATGCTAAAGAATCTTCAATTATCATGGCTGAAGTACATTCTTGAGTTTGCGGTCCACATATGAATGGGCATGTGTTGGCAAAGAAGATACTTCGAGCAGGTTATTATTGGCTCACCATGGAACGAGATTGTATCAGTTTTGTTCGCAAGTGGCATCAATGCCAGGTACACGGTGATTTGATCCATTCTCTCCCATCTGAGTTACACACAATTTCTACACCTTGGCCCTTTGTTGCTTGGGCCATGGATGTTATTAGGCCAATCGAGACGGCAAAGTCAAACGGGCATAGGTTTATTCTGGTGGCCATTGATTACTTTACCAAGTGGGTCGAAGCTGTAACCTTCAAATCCGTAACCAAGAAGGCAGTGGTGGATTTTTTTCATTCAAACACCATTTATCGGTTCGGGATTCCCAAGGGGACCATCACAGACAATGCTGCCAATCTCAACAGCCATTTAATGAAAGAGGTATGCCAACAGTTCAAGATTATGCATCGGAATTCCACTCCGTATCGCCCTAAGTCAAATGGAGCTACTGAGGCTGCCAACAAGAACATAAAGAAGATACTTCGTAAGATGGTTCAAGGTTCTCGGCAGTGGCACGAAAAGTTGCCTTTTGCATTATTGGGTTATCGCACTACCGTTCGCACTTCAGTGGGTGCAACCCCTTATCTACTGGTATATGGAACTGAGGCAGTTATACCTTCGGAAGTTGAGATTCCATCCCTTTGAATCGTTGCAGAAGCCGAAATTGACGATAACGAATGGGTGAAAACCCGGCTCGAGCAGTTGAGCCTGATTGATGAGAAAAGACTGGCTGCAGTGTGTCATGGTCAACTATATCAGAAGAGAATTGCTAGAGCATACAACAAAAAGGTGCGTCCTCGGAAATTTGACGTGGGCCAGATGGTATTGAAACGCATTCTTCCTCATCAGGTGGAAGCCAAAGGCAAATTCGCCCCAAACTAGAAATGACCATTCGTTGTGACGAGAGTGTTGCTTAATGGTGCTTTGCATTTAACAGACATGGAAGAAAATGTGTAGATATGGCTATCAATTCTGATGCAGTTAAGAGGTACTATGTATGATTTCTTTGCTCATCTTCAATTGTATTTTGTACTTGGCATGTTCAAAGTTGAAATGACAAAGGCATTTTATTCTGCTACCAAAACACTTTCATCCTTCGCTACCCTTTTGAGCCTCATTTATTTTCTTTCATATCCCTTTTTTGGAATCAGTGGCAGAAATAAGAAAAGGAAAGAAAAACAAAGAAAGAAAACAAGAAAAAAAAGAAAAAAAAAGAAGAGAGAAGAAAAGAAAAGAAAGAAAGAAAAAATAAGAAAAGAGAAGAAGAGGAAAAAGAAAAAAAGAGAGAGAGAAGTGGAAAGAAAGAAACAAACAAACAGGAAAAGATTTTGAATTACGTTTGCCCTGATTCCTTTCAAGGATACGTAGGCAGCCTTACGGTTCGGTCTCACCAAAATAAAAATTAAAATTTCCCCAGACCCCAAAGAAACTGGGGCAGAAGTTTTGGATTCAAAAAGATCTGATTCCAAAAGTTGTAATATTTACCCCTATTTCACCTTGAATTATTTTGAGCCTTCATGCCACCTTTTCTTTTGAACCCTGTCCAAAAGCCTACATTACGGTCCAAAGAAAGCCCTACCGATCAATCTTTGAGGATGCCGAGTCAAGCGAGATAGAGACATGATTTACATCAGGGGCAGCACTCCCTTCATGAGAGGCGAGAAACATAAAATGAGAGAGTCTTATTGGTGAAAACCCTTACGGGCACCAAAGGGCGATGGTGAGCTGAGAGAAAATTCAAAATGAGAGAGTCTTATTGGTGAAAACCCTCATGGGCATCATAAGGCGATGGTGAGTTGAAAGTTAAACAACTGAGAGAAGCTAGTTGGTAGAAAACTTCCAGGACACTACAAGTCGAGTAGACTCACAACTTTACAGAGAAATTGGATCAGTGAAAAGCCGGTTTTTGAGGTATGGCGTCATGTCATGAGCCGAATATGATTGGTTGGACAGACTAGGCTGATCAATCCGAAATGCATGTCACGATCATTGGAGCTGGCCGCTTCCCTCAGATAAGTCTTCCTTTTCCAAATTTCCTTCACATGATCATCTTATTCTGAATTTTCCTCTGTTCCTTATGTCAAAAATCATTTCACATTGCTCTTTGAGTCTATCTTTATGAGTTTCTTTCGAATTAGCCCATGACGAACAAGCAGGAAAGGATTTCAAAGCCTACTACCAACTTCTAAATTGCGCAAAGCGGAACTCGGCCAAGCATATCACAAGAAACAGGATTTGGAATGAATGGTATGCAGATAATTGAAGTTTAGGCAATAAGGCGGTTTTTGAGTTTCGGAAAACACAAGGATGTAGCAGCGTTCAGAATGAAAATGCAATACAATAAGTAAGGGTAAGAGATTCGGGTCAGTTAGAGATTTTGTGGTCCAGTCCCAATCAAGGGTCAAACAACTCCTTGCTAGCTCGAAGCAGCTGATTAGAATGAAGCATGGCGGTGGCGGAAGCAGACCCTCAGAATGACGCGACAAACTAACCACCGCATTTTTCAAACTAAGAAGATTTCTACTTGTCTAAACAGGGACATGAAACTTGCCAATCCACAGGGCCATCCCATGAAGAAGGCATGGCTCAAGGGAAAGAAGTTTTGTTCAGAATCCTCCAAGAAGAGAGCGTGGCCCAGGTGAGTTCATTTTTGACTTCTCAGGACCCTCCTAGATAATGGGAATTAGCTTTAAATTCTTCAGGACCCTCCTGGATAATGGGAATTAGTTTTAAAATTTTTCAGGACCCTCCAGGATAATGGGATTTAGTTTTTAAAAATTTTCAGGACCCTCCTGGATAATGGGATTTAGTTTTTAAAATTTTTCAGGACCCTCCTAGATAATGGGAATTAGTTTTAAAATTTTTCAGGATCCTCCTGGATAATAGGATTTATTCTAAAATTTCTCAGGACCCTCTTGGATAATGAGAATTAGTTTTTAAATTCTCAGGACCCTCTTGGATAATGATATTTAGTTTTAAAATTTCTCAAGACCCTCGTGGATAATGGGGATTCAATTATTAAATTGCTCAGGACCCTCCTGGATAATGGGACTTAGCTTTAAATTTCTCAGGACCCTCCTGGATAATGGAAATTAGTTTTCAAATTTCTCAGGACCTTTTGGATAATGTGATTAGTTTTAAAATTCCCCAGGACCCTCCTGAATAATGGGATTTAGCTTTGAAATTCTTAAGAAGTATTTAGGTAACATTATTCGATTAACGCTCACAGATGTACCCAGGCTCCAAACTGGGGCAGGAAAATTTCTTTATTTTTGTTGTTTTATTATAATACCAGTCGCCCACCTGGATAACGAGGGAATACATTACAAGTTTTAGCAATCAGGCACCCACATGGATAACGAGGGAATGCTCTCAAGTTTCGGAAATCAGGCACCCACCTGGAAAACGAGGGAATCATTTCAGAGTCACTTCAAATTCACAAGAAGCATTAGGAGCCCGCCTAAAGAACAGGGTCCATCTTTTCCAGTTCTATATTGAAGATCAAGTAGAAATTCAAGGAAGATTCAAGACAAGAAGTAAATAGGATCTTGTATTTTTCTTTTGCTTCTAATGTAATCTTTCCTTTATTTTGATGTAATGGCAGGGATCGCGAACAGGAACCTCGACGGCAGTTCACTCGACCCCTTACCTCGGTACTCCATTGCTCTTCTCGCGTATAAACTACACGTGGCCTGATTCCTTTGTAACCAAGGATATGTAGGCAGCTCAAATACCATGGCTCGGTCACATTTTTTTCTTTAGTTTTGGTCTCCAAGTAAGGATCGGGTCAAAAACATGTCTTGTTGTTCTTTGTCTGAAAACACTCCATATTTCCCGTCAAAGAGGGGCAACTGTAGACATATAATTTTTGACCGGCGCACTAAAATTACCCCTAATAATCATAGTATTTTTAGAATAATTTTTTGAGCTTTATTTCTGTAGGAATTCACCGCTTTGTTAAACTTAGTTCTATTTCAGGACAAAAATTAAAAAATAAAAAACAAAACATAGTCCCAATTTTTGGGCATTTAAGTTGGTTTTTAGCTTTGCTTTTGGGCCCAATTGTGTATATTTTGGAGCCCCAATGCAGCAACCCAATAACCCAGCCCCTCTTCTCATTTGGCCACGTATGATAACCAACTCTGACAAAATATATTCTCTCCCCTCACGCAATATACAACCCACAGCCTCCCCCCACGATCCTGCACTCAATTACAACAGATTTGGGGATTCTTCTGGAAGAGGAATTTTCTTGGAGGACAAGAATATAGAGGGTTTTAGGATTTTTAGGAAAAAAGGACAGAGAGTTTCACAGGAGGTAGAGAGAAATTAGGAACGAAAAATCGAGAGGGGATTTAGTTTTCTTCTCCAAAAAATTTCAGAAAACCCCAAAAAAAAGACACACACTTCTACTTTCTTCGCGATCGAATAGGTGCACGGGTTCGATTCTAGTTGCCAGTTCGAGTTCCGGTCGTGGTTCATTCTCCCGTTACTGATATCGATTATCAAAAACCAATAGGAACTCTCTTCCAGGTTAATTTCTTGATTCTCGTCTATTCTATTTGGATGATTAAAGTATGCTAGAACCTTGAATATTTGTTCCTAGACTGTAAACTCTGTGAATCAATACATTCAAAACACACTTTAGTAAATAGAGTAAAGTAGTTGATGTCAAACACAATATTCTAAGCAAGATTGAAACAGAAACATAGGATTAGGCTGCGTTTGGGGGTTGAATCTGCGACCGCATAACTGATATGCGGTTCGCATTTTTGACTTGATTATCGCAGATCTTAACCTTAGTTTCGGTCACTCACCGCATTCATGGCTTGCAGTTAGCATTGCATAAATGCGACCACATCTGGCATCGCGTTATATTCCTGGGTGAACTTCGTGTTTGGTTTGCGGTATCCTCTGCGGCTCACAAACACGTTACGCGGTCACAGATGAGATTGCATTCTTGACCTCGAACCTTGCCCAAGACTCTATTTGGATTTGCGGTCCTTAGGCGTAAAGTGCAGCTCGCAGACACACTTTGCGATCGCAGATCGGATCGCATTTTGACATCGAGCCTTCTGTTCCGATCTGCGATCTTTGCATGCAATATGCGGCTCGCAGGTGGGATCTGTGATAGCATATCCCCATTTGCAGTGATGATTTTGCTCTTTTCTTGTCTTTTGTGGCTTTTTGGACCGGGTTTTATTAAATGCATGAAATAAAAGTTAAAAGAACAACGCCATGAACTGAACTTCTATCTTTCTTTATTTTAGATCTCATTTGCTTATTTTATTCCATTGCTCGCTAGTAGCATGTTTAGGCCGATCATACTTGGGTAGGCAATACTAGGACGTTAGTTAATTTTTTGAGGTGAGAGGTCATTCCCTAGCTAAATTTATCCGGGGAATGCCCCGAAGGACTTATGTATTTGACATTCTGGGGAATGCCCCGAGGTATTTGTATGTGTAGACTAAAAGTGAAACTCGTAGTATTTTGGTTCTGTTTTTCCTTATTTATTAGGTGGGAATGATCTCAAACCTCCTGTGTGTTTTTTTATCTCAATCCAAATGTATTAAAAGCCAGCTAAATCAAGTACGCAACCGTGTCTTTCACAGGACCCGAGAAATGCCTAATACCTTCTCCCCGAGTCAAATGAACCCCCTTACCCAAATCTCTGGTATGAACTTGGCTTTGAGTCTAAGTTCTAAAAATGGTGGCCTGGCACACCAGAATCAATTTTCAAGTGGCGACTCTAAATTTTCTTGATTAATCCTCTCTTTGTCACTTTCAAAATTGAAACCCCTTTTCGAGTTTTATTAAGCCTTTTATCCATCAAAAGGTTTAGTAAAGTCTCCCCCTAAAAAGGAGGAGTGACATGAGCTTAACTCGAGATTTATTAATAAGTACAAATATTACCAGTACATCATTTGTGAGGTTGAATGATGCTCTCAGCATCCTCGTCACTAAATGAGATGGATCCTTCCGGAATATAGTCTCGAGTTCGTTTTTCTCTTTTGATGGAGACTTTGGTGCGTTTTGTCATCGGCCATTGGGGAACATCCACTCCTCCAATAATCATTTTAATCACATGTTTGGGTTCTTCCTACTCGACCTGTTTGTTGGCATCCCTATTCCTGAAATGGTTTTTGGCCCATTCACTTAGGAATTCTCGAAGATGCCCATTATTGAACAAACGAGCCACTTTTTCCCTTAACTATCAACAATCCTCGATTTTATGACCATGAATACCGTGATATTTGCATATCAAATTGTGATCCCTTTGTGTCGGATCGAACTGAAGCGGCCTCGGCAATTTGGTCTCCTTGATGCTACCGATAGCTGACATTATGCTTGCTACATCTACGTTGAAGTTATACTCCGATAGCCTTGGGGCATCTCTGACTCCGAATGATCTATTGAGCCTATTTTTATTCACCAAGTCTTGATTTCTTGGACCCTGATCACTTCTTCTGTCGTTCCTAGTCGAATAGCGACTGGGTCCATGTCCCCTTCTATCTGAGTTATAAGGCTGGTATCTGTCTCGGGGTGGCCTCGACTCTCGATCCATTACTCTATTAGAATTTTCGTTCATGTTACCGGGATAAACTGAACATGTGGAGGTCCCTAATTGGTTGTCCTCGACTCTGATCTATGACTGATACCTGTTGTGGAGATCGGCCCAGGTAATTGCTGGATATTCTACCAAATTTTATTTTAGTTGTTAAGACGCAATCAAACTTCGAGGGTTGAGCCCCTGAGTAAATGCTTGAACGGCCCAATCATCTGCAACCGATGGTAGGTCCATCCGTTCCATTTGGAACCTTGACACGAATTCCCTAAGCATTTTGTTGTCCCTCTCTTTGACTTTGAACAAGTCCGATTTCCTTGTCTCAATTTTAATGTCTTCAGTGTGACCTTTAACAAAGAACATATGCAAGCATAACAAATGAATCAATAGAGTTTTGAGGTTAATTATGATACCATATCATCGCTTCCTTGGATAGGATTTCCTCGAATTTCTACAGCAACACCAACTCGATCTCATTATCCTCGAGGTCGTTGCCTTTTATAGTACATGTATAGGATTTACATGCTCATTTGGATCTGTTGTCTAATTATATTTTGAAAAATCAGCATTTCGGAACCTTTTCGGAATCGGCTTTAGTGCCGCGCTCGGGAGGATAGGCTTCTGAATGAACTTTTTGAAAATCGGTCCCTTCACTATCGGAGGTGCCCCCAGGATCTGATCGACCCTCGAGTTATAAGTTTCCCCTTTCTTATCGTTTGCCTCTATCTTCTTTTCGCCGAATTCTACCCGTTTTTTCAGTGCCTCGATCATTTTCATCACCTTGGAAGTTTCCTCAGATCCGGACCTGTTGGGCTCTGTGATAAACCGCTCTTTCCTCCGGGTATCTTCTCCAACCTGTTCGGGTTCAGCCGTATTTTGTGCATGATTTTGATTTTGTAGTTGTGCTATGACAACTTGTTGGGCTTGCAACATTTCAAAAATCAAACATAAGCTAACTCCATCGCTTCCCCCTTCGGGTACCTCGTGAACTGATGACCGAGGTGTCCCGTGAATGATGTTATTAGGAACAGTCGGTAGGTTCGTATTTATAGCAACCTGTGAGTTGGCATCGATTGGATCAGCGATTGGTACGCCATTAGGGTCAACAGGGTGTACGTTATTATTCGACACCCCGTTGTTATTTTTGTCGTGATGGCCTGATTTGACGTCGACGCTTAGGAGAGTTGATTGAGAGTCTGACATATTTAACTAGAGCCGTCAATATGGGCTTGGCCTATTGGACCAGCCCAGTGCAGCCGTAATTTAGCAAGGTTGGGTCAGAACTTTGGAGCCCATTTAAAAACAGGGCTTTTAAGCCCGGCCCGAGTAAGCTCGTGGGCCCCTGAGGCTTGACTGAGGCTGGACTGGGCCGGCCCGTGGGCCTAATAAAAATATTTATTTAAAATACATAAAATGTATATTGCCTCTAGCAATGGAAAGTTGAAATTGGATCTTTACTCAAAGGAACCAAAGCTTGATATTAAAAAGTTTCAAGAGATGTATTGGAAGGACCACTCTGGAAAATAGTGCGATCTTTCAGTGATGGAGCGTGATGTACTTAGTATTCCTATTACCACTGTAGCATCATAATCAACATTTAACATTGGTGGGCGCGTTCTGACAAAGTACAAAAGTTGCATCCATCATGAAAATGTCCAAACACTTGTTCCCAAACTCAAATTGGTAATATTTTTTTATGTGAATTTGAATATTATTAGTTTTTAAAATTTTATTATTCTTAATATTTAACTAATTAATATTGCATATGAATTGTAGATGTAGATGAAAGTGAAGGTGTTAAGACAACCTTATCACAAGCGGATTCAAATGTGTTTGATGAAGATGATGTGTTGGGTAGCATAATGGACGTTCTCTTGAATAGTTTGTTTTGAGTTTTGACTTTAGTAAATAAAATATAGTTTTGTCTTTTACCTTTTTAGTGTTTATTGTGATATATTAGAACAGTATAAAAAGTTATTAAGCTTTGCGAAATTTTTTCAATAAGATATTTTTAACTTTAAGATATTTATCTTTTTTTTTTAAGGTTAGAACTTAAAGAAAAAATATAAAATTATATTTTAAAAAATAATGGGCCGGCCCATGGGGGCCCAAGGCCCACATAGGATTGGGGTGGGCTGACCATTATAAGGCCCATAAAAATGGTGGGTTAGTCCAGCCCAGCCCGTCAATTGCTAAACCCCACGTGGGCTGAGCTAGGCTAACCCAGGCCCACCCATATTGATAGCTCTGTATTTAACAGACTAAAATCAAACTTCAAAGAACAATTGTAAAATAATATGTGTAATCAAGATTCGTATTAAATTACCACTATTATCCTTAGCCCCACGGTAGCGTCAAATTATTTATCTCTTAAAATGGATAATAATTAAATTTATAAGTGGTTTAAATGATATGTGGTTTAATCTAACATAAATGATCAAAGAACGGTAAATAGTTGAATTGAAATGAGATAAAACTATCAAACCAAAGTGACGTAGTAATTAAGCCTTGTGTTTAGCGTAAATGCCCATGGTTGGTTATGAACGAGCCCTCAAGATAGAGCCCCGGTCCGAATAACTGAGTGAACAACTGAAGAATACTTAAAACAATTGCTAAGAGCTCAAGTAAATTTTATTGTCTTGTCATGCGTGAAAGTAGTCCACAAAAGATGAAGGGGTCCTCCTCTTCTTTATATAGTAGAAGAGATTTAACCCTAATACAAGTCTAAATAAGGTAAAAAAAATTTCCTTCATTATTTCCCACGAGAATAAGATCCGCAACTAATATCGAGCGTGATTCGCACGGCAATATCCGACTGATGGCATATATTTCGGCTCCACGTTTGCTTCCTTTAACTGCCTTTTCTTTACCCTCATCCGTTCTTGGTTCCGATCTGTGGGTATCTTCAGTCTCACCCCAGCCAGTAACTAGCAATGGCATTCCTAGTTTCACAATGAAAAATCGAGGGTAACTCTATCCTCGATTTTACCCGTATATAATATGAATTAATCTTCAATAGTGTATTTCAATTTAGCGTAAATTAATTAATTTTATGTTGGTTGTCAACCTAGAGATTACAATCCTTTTTTTCTTATCTTCCTCACCTAGGGATGCTCAAAACATAATCGTAGCCGTCAACCAAATCGCAAAATTGGCTTATTAGCATATTGATATTGGGTTACCGGAGTAATGGTCGGTGAACAGATTGAATTTATAATTAACAGCGTATCAGTTTGGGAAGAGAGTACTCAATTTTCTTATCGGATAAATCGTCAACCCGTTAAAAATTTATATATTGACGTTTTATATTTAAGGTTATGCTAGTTTGTGTTGGTTTTTTCGTGACTTGGTTATTAACATTAATTAAAAAAGAGCTAAGAGCCAACTCGTTCCATATTAAATTTTGTAGGCTTTTGCCATTTGATTTACTTGTATAGATCTGATGTTGGGTTTCCTTATGTTTTATTGTAGGTTTTTGTCATTTTATTTACTTGTACTGTTGTACAGAAGTTGGACTACCGTGACATTAATTTTCATTCTCTTAGTCTTAAATTTAGTCGTTAATTCGACACCGACCGTCCGATATTTTATCAATTGGCTAAAGAATTAGTCTATTTAAAAGTTGATAATTAATAAATCAAACCATTAAACGTAATTATTCGCCCGATAAACACCCTACCTCCACCCCTCTATTTGCCAATAACAACTACTAAAGTTCACTTTCAATAAATTGTAGTCGCCTATATGAATTAAAAAAATATCATTATAGAAGTATGTGAATTCAGCGTAACTAATTAATTAGTTTTGTGGTGATTGATCTCTTTCATTATTCTGGTTTCGGAATGGTAACATAAGCAAAGCTCATACAGGCAGAGTTCTCTCATTCTTCCCTAAAAAAGTTAATCAGATAACGAGAAATATTCACCCAAAAAAGGAAAGATAATTAATAAAGAAAGAAATGTATTAAAGTAATCATCACTTTTAGGATTGTTAGGACTTGGTGATCAACTAACTGAACCTCTTTGTTTGGGCAGGAAGTTCATCTACTGGCAGATGGTAGATTAGATTTCACTTTCGCGTTGAATAGACCTAATTCTACAGATACAACACCTGAATTTATGAATATATATATATATATATATATATATATATATATATATATATATATATATATATATATATATTGTTCATGATTATTTCATGTAAAATGTGACCTGAAAAGAAGAAAAAACAAAAGAAGACTAAGGTATTCTATTTTCGTTTTGTTTGAATTCTTTGAAATGAATACTTAACGAAATATTTCAAGTACGTGATGGATGATTTTCTATACTAAGAAGCTGGATTGATGAACTTTCATAATAGAAATTTAAGTTGTAAAGTGCAAAATAAAGATGGAATTCTATATTGTACGACGACCTAATTATGATACTGAAGACTAATTAGCTCTTTTAAAAAACTGAACGACAATTGCTTGAGCCTACTACCTAATATTATTATTGAGAACAACTAATCACTTACGCCAAAAACAAATACCCCCTATATGCAATTATATATATGACATCATCTTTCTTTAAAGGGTACGATAATTTTTTCTTTGATTACAATTTTGAAAAATTCTTTAATTATTTTTAATTTAAAAGATTGAGGCTTATAGTAACTAGTAAGAACTCTCATGTGATTTTGAAATGTATAAACTTTATTTATAAGAAAGAAATATTAAAAAGTCAATGTTCGTTTTACATTAGAAATAAATGCATTTATTTTTGCATTTTAAATCTGGGTAGTCTTTTTAGATCAGTACTAATTGGACAACTAATTTTGTTTCTTTTCAATTCTTAACTTCTATATATGTTCTTAAACTTTCAGAAACAGTTAGTATATGAAAGCTTAGTGTTAATATGTATTTGATTGAAAGCTTAGTGTTGAGTCAACTTGCTACCTTATAAAGATTCTAAATACAAATAAAATCTTAAGCACTTTGTGTTTGAGAATGAAACAAATCAATAACTAACCCAATCTTCTAGAATTAGGTATATTATGGGTGTGTTTGGTACAAAGGAAAATGTTTTCCTAGAAAATATTTTTATAGAAAATGAGTGATTTTATCATTTATTTTTTCTTATTTGGTTGGTGAGTGGAAAGTTTTTTCTGAAAAATATTTTTTAGTGTTTGGTTAGAGAGTAGAAAATATTTTTTTTATGCTACTCTCTTCAACTTCTTCCCCCCCCCCCCCCCCAAAAAAAAAAAAGCCAACGTTTTCAGGACTCTATTTTCTTCAAGAATTTAATTATTCTTCTAAAAATTCACACAGACCCAAAGGAACTAATGTGCTGCTTTACTTTTTTACGCAAAAATAACGTTGAAATTTGTGCTCCATAACTAAAAAAAAAAATACTCTTTTTTGGGTTGAAAAAGAAATTACTCTTTCTATATCATGAAAAAAAAGTAATCATTTTATTGAAATAAAATAAAATACTTTTTCTACATCATGAAAAGAAAGTACTCATTTGATTGAAATGAAAAAAAAAAAAAAAATTCTACATCATGAAAAGAAATTACTCATTTTGTTGAAATGAAAAAAAAAAGCTATCTTTAACATGAAAAAAAAGTACTACTAATAATATTTTTATCTAGGGTGGGTGTTACAACCCATATTTGCATACGTTAGCTTACGCCGTAAGTTAGTCTACATAGGTCCGAAAAGAGATTATCTTTGAGATGATAAGAATTTAGTCCTATTGGTCTTAAATGATACAAGGTTGTATAAGAGTGGTTAACAAGTACTAGAAGTCAAACGAATCAAGGATGTTGTAACTTGCATTTTCGGGTAAATCTAGAGGTGATTAATATTACCAAGAGGTCGTATTTTAAGTTATTTGAATCATATAGTATCCGTCTCATAACTCTTGAAGTCAAACGAGTTATGAAACAAAAGTCGACAAAAGTTGTCGCAACTTACGTTCATAATATTACTTCTACTTTAAGTCAAATGTCACTAAGCTTTTCTCCCAATTTACTTGGAATTATGGGGTGATCTACCCACCAAATTCGATATCTATGAGTCTAGTTTCTAACGCATTAAACCGTTTGTCGATACGATCTCCAACGTGAGAGATATTCGCGTTTTCGTGAGACTGCGCCAAGTAGCTCTCTATGGAGCCCACATAGGCAGTTAAGACATCTGGATATATAACACACCTCGACACCGTTTTAAGTCATTATTTTTCATTATATGCAGATCTTAGAACCCTAAGAACACTCTCAAGGTTCTCTCATGATCCAAGACTAAAACAAAGGGCAAACAACACAAATCAAGTGTCGGGAATCCCGTGGCGCTACTAAATTTCTTGTTATTCTTGTTGTTGCTGGTTTTTGTGTTGTTCCAGCACGTGTGGGAGGTTGTTTTAAGTTGTTTGTGTTATGTAAAATAATTCCTCAACTTTTAATATCAATCCTAGGTGATATCAAGTCTTCTAAAGTGATTCTAGTGCCGATAAATCCTAATTGATTGCTAGCTTCGCTTCCTTGTTCTTGTGGCAGCATTGGAGGGACATTTCGTGGTCAATTAAGGTCGAATTGGATTTGTTCTTTCAATTTAAAGGTAAGGAACCTCGTACCCTACATGTATTTAAGATTATCCAAGTTACGGCTAAGTCGTTGAAGCTAGAACTTGTGAGATATATGTCGAAAGGCTTGCTAGTAATGTTGTTGGTTGGTGGACTGTTTTGGGAGGCTCAATATGATTATTATTGATGTTGTTTGGACTTTTGGTGATTGTTTTAACTTGTGGGAAGTCATATAAATAGGGGAGGTGCTATCTGTTTCATCGTAAAATAGGTTACGGTTGATACATAATAGTTACGACGCTTAAACGATAACGATAGTGTCATTTCTCTTATTGTAGACTAAGGAGTCGTGGTATTTTCATAGCTTGAGATTGGGCAGTATACACAAGGTATGTGAGGCTATCCCTTTCCTTCTTTTGCACGACTTCGATTGTGCGTAATGTAATGAACGAGCTTCCAAAGATACTCCACTATTAGAGGCTAGCAGTACTTACATTTTTTCCCTTCTTATGGAACGATTGATGTTAATGTTACTTCTCTTATTCTTATGTTATCAATGTCGTTGGTACTTCCTGATTCTTATAAGATTCTTGATGAGGATTTATTCCTAATAACGTGTATGGAGGATACTGACCTTACGTCACTCCGAAAAGTTCAAAATGTGATTCCAATGAGTCCAGCACACATCATATATATATATATATATACACTTTACTCTACCGAGCGGCGCTATAGTCATCTGGGTACGGCACCTATTGTATAACCACTTATCTGTTGGGTTTTACAGAGCTCCACGTGGCCGGGTACGATTCTACCGAGCCTTATGATGGCCGAGTACGTTTTTATCGAGCATATTAGCGCCGGGTATGATATGATGATAATGATGCCCACAGAGGCGTATGTTTTAAAAGTTTATATATATATATATATATATGCATCATGCATTCATGTCAGTAGCCTTCAGAGGTACCTAGATATTACGGGTTGTATATTCTCTATCCCTTTTTTCATTAATGTTCTTACTTATGCTTTCCTGCCTTACATACTTGTACTTTATTTGTACTGACGTCCTTTTATTTGTGGACGTTGTATGTCGTGCTGCAGGTCCGGATAGGTTGCCCATTTCAGCGGTTATTGGCGAGATCCCTTCTCCAGACTTGTCGTGTCTTGGTATGTATTTTTGTTATAGGCGTTATGGGTATGTAGGGGCCCTGTTCCGGCAATGTTGCAGCACTTATATTCCTTTAGAGGCTCATAGATAGGTGTCGACTCATGTATAGTTTGGATTGCCTTGTCGACTAATTTTTGTTGTATAGTCTCTCATGGCAGCTTGTCAGCTCGTACCTTATACGTAGCTTCATGATAGCCTTGTCGACTCCTGGTATATATGTTCATGCCATTGTTGATTGTTTAGGATTCATGTCTACCATTTATACTGACCTCATCGGCCCTTATAGATAATAAGAAAGGTTAGATAAAATGTGCATTGATGCTCGGCAAGTATGGCCCGGGTGCCAGTCATGGCCCTCCGGCTTGGGTCGTGACAAACGTTGTATCAGAGCAAGTCTGTCCTAGGGGTTGTCTATGAGCCGTGTCTAGTAGAGTCTTGATTATGGATGTGTAGCGTGCCACATTTATAATCAGGAGGCTACATTACATTTAGGGTTGTTACCTTTTTTTCTGAATCTAGATCGTGCGCAGAGCTGAGTCGTAAGTATTCGTCTCTAATATTCACTATGCTCTTTTCAGCGATGCCCACGACTAGGAAGCAAGTGATTAGTAGACGCCTTGATACAGTTGCGGGAGAGATTACCAGTCAGGTGCCTCCCGCCAGAGCAAGCCAAAGTGAGCCTCAGAGTGAGATGCCGTCTCAGACGTCATTTACTCCTTCTCTTCCAGAGGATATTAGAAGGCACCCAGCATCTCCAGTTCCTCCATCTGGTACTACAGACCAAGATATGCGGAGTGCAGTTCAGTTGTTGACTAGCTTGGTAGCTGCTCAGGCTCAGAGGCAGAATATCGATGCTGCTGATAAACCGATTAGTGCGAGAGTTCGTGATTTTATTAATCTGGATCCTCTAGTGTTTACCGAGTTAGACCCCAAGGAGGACCCGCAGACTTTTATTGATCAGGTTCATCGTACACTGCGGCTTATGCACACTAGTGATACGGAGGCAGTAGAGTTGGCTTCCTATCGGTTACGGGATTTAACAGTTTTCTGGTATGATAGTTGGGAAAGATCCAGGGGTCCGAACGCTCCTCCACCTGTGTGGAAGGACTTTTCTGAGGCCTTTCTTCGTCACTACCTACCAGTTGAGATACGACGAGCTAGAGCTGATAAGTTCTTGAACCTTCGACAGGGTAATATGAGTGTGCGAGAGTATAGTATGCAGTTTGATTCTTTAGTAAGGTATGCTCCCCATATGGTGGCCAAGATGAGCAATAGGGTGCACCTGTTTGTGAACGGATTGGGACCACATCTGATAAATGAGTGCACGACAGCCTCCTTGATAGATGTGTCGACCTGGCTAGTCGTCTCACGAGTTACCGCTTCGTTTTCCCCGTTTTTGCCTTATTATACTTCGTTAGTCGTGTTTTATGTAATCAAGTTGAGTAGTTTGAGTACGGAGTGGATTTGGTAAGAAATGAGATACTTAGTCTCTTTCAGGAAGGTTTAAGTTGTAAAAGTCAACCGGATGTTGACTTATGAGTTAGAGGGCTCAGATGTGAGTCCCGACGGTTCGGTTAGTGTCGGGAGGTGATTTATGACTTAAGAGTGTGATCGGAATTGGTTTTGGAAGTCCCATGTAGAGTTAGGCTTGAAATGGTGAAGTTAGAATTTTTGGCGATTCCCGGTTGTTAGGCGAGATTTTGATCCGAGGGTCGGAATGGAATTTCGAAAGTTACTGTAGCTTCGATATGTCATTTAGGATGTGTGTGCAAAATTTCAGGTCATTCGGACGTGGTTTGGTCGGGTTTAGATCAAAAGAGCGATTTAGAGAATTTTGAAATCCTTAGGCTTGAATCCGACGCGAATTTGGTGTTGATAGGTTGTTCTGAGCGTTCCGAAGGTTGGAACAAGTTTGAATAATGTTATGGGATATGTTGGCATGTTTTGGTTGAGGTTCCAGTGGCCTCGGGTGAGTTTGGGTGGTTAAACGGACTATTTCATCATTGGAAGGAAAATTTGTAGAAAAACCAGAGTCGAGAATGCGGTCGCATTTCTCAAATGCGGACCGCATATCTCACAATGAGATAGCAAACTCAAACAGATTTCTGGGCAAGATCCGGGTCTGAAATGCGGTGTGAAATGCGGTCGCATTTCTAACATGCGGACCGCATATTTTGCTCACTGAGACCGCAGACCGAGGCAGATTTCTGGACAAAAATCAATGTCGAAAATACGGTCAAAAATACGCTCGTATTTTTGACCTGTGGACCGCAAACCATGCTTCGTGCTGAATTGCGGTGAAGGCTAGGGCTACCTTTGCGATGGTCGCGTCAAATATGCGGACCGCATATCTGTTATGCGACAGATATGCGATCGCATTTTTAAGCCTGACAGGGGGTTTTTGTCTCGATTTTTTACCCTTTAAAAATAGAACCCGGTGCCCATTTGCCATGAAAAACCCATTTTCGTTACCAACTAAGAGAAACACCTCCAAAACACCCTAAATCACAGCAAAATCAGCATTGAGAACATATCCAAAGGAGACCTTCTTGGACAAATTCTTGAAAGAGGGGACTTTGGCCATCCTAAGCATAATTGGAGCTATAGAGCTCGGATTGCAACTAATATTGAAGGGATTTTTGGGAGATTTTCAAGGGAAACATCGGGGTAAGTGTTCCTAACTCAATCTTGGTCAAGTTACCCAAATCTATTGCTATTCTAGTATGTAATTGGTGATTTAAGTTGGAAAAATTGTGGAAAACCCTTAAGCTTAGATTTTAAAACTTGGAGGTCGAACCGATGTCGGAATTCGATAAATTTCGTATGGTTGAACTCGTGAGGAGATAAGGAACCCGTTGAGGTAAAAATTACTGAATTTTGAGAAGTGGGCCTGGGGCTCGGGTTTTGCTAACTTTGGGATTTCTTAGTATCTATTGATTGTTTTCGCGTGGGCTTTGTTACCCCAGCATATTGTGACATATTAGTTGCGCGGAGGCCAATTCAAAGGGCAAAGGCGTCGCGGGCTAATAATTTAGCCGGTTCGAGGTGAGTAGTGATTGTAAATGATGTTCTGAGGGTTTGAAACCCCAGATTGCACATCGTAGTGCTATATTGGTGAGGCACGCGCTCGATGATGAGCGTGGGGTCGTTTATTACTGGGATTGGTCCGTCCCGATTGATGATTTTTACTACATATTTGATTGAAACTTATTTGATATCAGCATGTTTTGGGCTGATTGCCGTATTTGGGCTTCGTGCCAGTTATTTGAACCCTTCGGGGGTATTTATCACTGTTTCCTCACTGATTTGATCCAATACTTGAACTCAGTCATGTTGTTTTCCACTGTTTTACAACTCAGCCACTTTTACTCAGTTTTGAGATTTAAATGATATTTTAAATGATGTAAATGAGAGCGGGTGGTACGCCTACCACAAGATATGATGTAAATGGGAACGGGTGGTATGCCTACCACGAGATATGATATTGCGCTTGGGCCGTAAGGGGCCCCTCCCGGAGTCTGTACACCCCCAGTGAGCGCGGGTACCCATTGTGATGTGAAATATAGCCCGAGGGGCTGATATTGTGATGTGAAACATAGCACGAGGGGCGGATATTGTACCATATGATATGCCCAAGGGGCCGATACTGTGTTTTAAATGATACTGAGCCCGAGGGGCGATATTTTACTTTACATTATTTACCAAAAAGGATTTCATGTTTTCACCTGTTGAAAAGAGATTTGACTTGGATTTCTCACTGATATTCTGTTGCGAACGATGTTTTAACTGCTTCATTATAGAATTCTTGTGCTTTGTGTGTTTTCTTGCTTTCCGCCATTATTTATGATTATTACTCACTGAGTTGGAAGTACTCACATTACTCCTTGCACTATGTGTGCAGATTCAGGCGTTATTGGTTCCGCCCCGGAGTATTGATTTCTCCTGTCCAGGCGGTGATTCCGATACAATGAGGTAGTTGTTGGCGTCCGCAGCCCCGTATCTCTTTTACCTTGATGTTTCCATGTTCTTCAAAAATTGTGCCAAATATTTTAATTAGTGATCTTGTTATTAGGATTCATTAGTGGCTCATAACATTGTGACCCCCCGGTTTGGGCTCTTGTCGGGATGGTTAGCTACAATTCCGCGATTGAATGCTATTAAACTATGTTTGTATTATTTTCTTGTTAATTTAATTGCTTAAGAATGAGTTGTTTGAATTGGCTAGCCTTGTCTTCACGAGAGGCGCCATCACGACCGGGTTCGGGGTTAGGGTCGTGACAATAGAGGGCATGGATATTTCCCGTATTCAGGCTTATGCCCAGACACTAGAGGATCGTAAGCTGCAAGCAACGAGCAGACGTGGAGCAGGATAGGGGCCAACATAAGAGGGCGAGATTTGCAGGGTATTCTGGTGACTTCAAAGGTAGTGTCAGGCCCCAGTCTTTGAAGATTTTGGCGCCACCTGTAGCTAGTGCTCCTCCACGCTTTCAGAGGCCTCAGTATGATCAATTTACATATTCTGGTTCATATCAGAGTTCGTGGGCATCAGGCTCACAATATCATAAGGATACTAGTCAGACAAGACCCCTAACACCTCGTTGTGATCAATGCGGCAAGGCCCACTTTGGACTGTGCCGTCTAGGTTCTGATGCATGCTATTCTTGCGTACAACCTGGCCATATGAGGCGGGATTGTCCTAACAGAGGAGGTGGTGGTATGGCTCAGCTGACTAGATCTGTGTCTGGTTCTTCCTCATCAGTTCGACCTCCAGCACAGGGTTTTCAGCAGTCGACAGGTCGTGGTAGAGGTAGAGGTGCAGTGCCGAGTTCGAGTGGTACTCAAAATTGAACATATGCTCTAGTAGGTTGACAAGATCTCGAGTCATCTCCAGATGTTGTTACAGGTATATTATATGTGTTTTCTTATGATGTATATGCGTTGATTGATCCGGGATCTACATTATCACATGTTACACCCTTTGTGGTAGTTTGGCGTCAAACCTGAATTAATAAGTAGACCACTTGCGGTATCTACTCCGATAGGAGAATCAATGATTGCTAGAAGGGTATATAGATGTTGTACAATGATGATTTGTCGTCAAACCTCGGCGAATTTATTTGAGTTAGAAATGATTGATTTTGATGTGATAATGGGAATGGACTGGTTGGCCTCATGCTATGTAAATGTTGATTGTCGTACAAAGATGGATAGGTTTCAGTTTCCTGGTGAAACCGTCATCGAATGGAAGGGGAATATTGCTACGCCGAAAGGTATGTTTATTTCCTATCTTAAGGCAAGGAAGATGATCTCAAAGGGTTATATTTATCATCTCGTTCGCGTTAGGGATGCGGAGGCGAAGATGCCTACTCTATAATTAATCCCCGTGGTCAATGAATTTCCAGATGTTTTCCCTGGATGAACTCCCAGGTCTTCCTCCTGAAAGGGAGATTGAGTTTAGCATTGATGTGTTTCCTAACGCTCAACCGATCTCTATCCCTCCATACAGGATGGCCCCGGCAGAGTTGCGAGAGTTGAAGGTTCAGTTGAAGGACTTGCTGGATAAGGGTTTTATTAGGCCTAGCACTTCACCTTGGGGTGCGCCAGTCTTGTTCGTGCGAAAGAAAGATGGGTCGTTAAGGATGTGTATCGATTATCAACAGTTGAATAAGTTTACAATAAAGAACAAATATTCACTTCCAAGGATTGACGGCCTATTTGACCAACTCCAGGGTGCCAAGTATTTTTCTAAGATTGACTTACGTTTAGGGTATCATCAGGAGAGGGTCAATGAGAAGGATATTCCAAAAATAGCCTTTCGGACAAGATATGGGAATTTTGAGCTCTTGGTGATGTCGTTCGGGCTAACAAACTCCCCAGCAGCTTTTATGGATCTCATGAATAGTGTATTCGGGCCCTATCTTGATTTGTTCGTGATCATGTTCATTGATGAGATTCTGGTGTATTCTCGTTCGGAGGCGGAACATGCGGGCCACTAGCAGGTAGTAATTACAGACCCTTCAGGATCGTAAGTTATATGCTAAGCTCTCCAAATGTGAATTCTGGCTATACTCAGTAGCATTCTTTGGCCATGTGATAGCTGACGAGGGTATTAGTGTCGACAATCAGAAGATCGATGCAATGAAGAGTTGGCCAAGATCTATAACACCGTCAGAAGTTCGCAGCTTATTGGGGCTAGCAGGATATTATAAGAGGTTTGTAGAAGAGTTTTCCTCAATGTTAGCACCATTGACTAAGTTAACACAGAAAACTACCAAGTTCCAGTGGTCTGACGCTTGTGAACATAGTTTTCAGAGCTAAAGAATAGATTGACATCCGCAGCAGTGCTCACTCTCCCAGAAGGAACCGAAGGTTATGTGGTATATTGTGATGTCTCAAATATAGGTTTGGGGTGCGTATTGATGCAACATGGGAAGATGATTGCTTATGCATCAAGACAATTGAAGAAGCATGAAAATAATTATCCGACTCATGATTTGGAATTGGCGGCAGTAATATATGCTTTGAAGATTTGGCGGCACTACTTATACGGTGTCCATGTTGACATCTACACAGATCACAAAAGTTTACAATACATCTTCAAGCAGAAGGAGTTGAATATGAGGCAGCATAGGTGGCTTGAATTACTGAAAGATTACGATGTCGAGATATTGTACCATCTCGGTAAAGCCAATGTTGTGGCAGATGCTCTCAGTCATAAGTCAATGGGAAGCCAAGTACACATTGAGGCAAGTAGACAGGGGTTGACTAAAGAGCTTCATCAACTAGCCAATATGAGAATCAGATTGTTAGACTCTGATGACGGGGTGTTACTATATAGAATACGCCAGAATCATCTTTGGTAACCGAGGTAAAAATACGGTAAGATGAAGATCCTACCTTAGTACGATTGAGAGAGAGCATTCAGCAGTATAAAATTACGGTTTTTAAGATTGGAGGAGATGGGGCTCTAAGATATCAGGGCCAATTATGTGTGCCTAATGTAGCAGGGTTGCGAGAGAAAATTATGATTGAGATTCATTAGTCCCGATATTCCATCCATCCCGGTTCGTCAAAGAAGTATCATGACATTAAGGAGCATTATTGGTGGGACAACATGAAGAAGTCTATTGCAGAATGTGTAGCCCAGTGCCCTAATTGTCAACAAGTAAAGATTGAGCATCAAAAACCCGGTAGATTGATTCATAATATAGAAATTCTGACCTGGAAATGGGAAGTGATTAATATGGACTTCATTGTTGGATTACCTCGCTCTTATCATAAGTTTTACTCTATCTAGGTGATAGTTGATCGACTTACAAAATGTGCCCATTTTCTGCCAGTTAAGACAACTTACACAGCTGAAGATTATGCGAAGTTGTATATCAAGGAGATTGTTAGGCTTCATGGTGTGCCATTATTTATTATATCAGACCGAGGAGCTCAATTTACGGCTAACTTTTGGAGGTCTTTTCGGAAGGGTTTAGGCACACAAGTGAATCTCAGCACGACATTCCATGCGTAGACTGAAGGACAGGCTGAACGTACCATTCAGACACTCGAAGATATGCTACGAGCATGTGTTCCAGATTTCAAGGGGAACTGGGATGATCATCTGGCACTCATAGAATTCGCCTACAATAATAGCTACCATTCCAGTATTAAAATGGCCCCGTACGAGGCACTACACGGAGAAGATGTAGATCACCAGTTGGAAGGTTCGAAGTCAGTGAGACGGAATTATATGGGCCAGATTTGATTCACCAAGCCATTGAGAAGGTGAAAGTGATAAAAGAGCGATTGAAGGCGGCACAAAGCAGGCAAAAATCTTATTCCGATGTCCGGTCATGACCTGGAATGAAACAAATAAATAACTAGGGGTTTGAGAATGAAACCAATCAATAACTAACCCAATCTTCTAGAATTAGGTATATTATGGGTGTGTTTGGTACAAAGGAAAATGTTTTCGTAGAAAATGAGTGATTTTATCATTTATTTTCCCTTGATTGGTTGGTGAGTGGAAAGTTTTTTTCGAAAAATATTTTCTAGTATTTGGTTAGAGAGTAGAAAATATTTGTTTTATGCTACTCTCTTCAACTTCTTC
>MCJB01048639.1:36765-87555 GCA_002018475.1 Nicotiana obtusifolia | reverse complement strand
AAAAAAAAAAGGCAACATTTTCAGGACTCTATTTTCTTCAAGAATTAATTATTCTTCTAAAAATTCACTAAGACCCAAAGGAAGTAATGTGCTGCTTTACTTTTTTACGTAAAAATAACGTTGAAATTTGTGCTCCATAACTAAAAAGAAAATACTCTTTTTTGGGTTGAAAAAGAAATTACTCTTTCTACAACATGAAAATAAAGTACTCATTTTGTTCAAATAAAATAAAATACTTTTTCTACATCATGAAAAGAAAATACTCATTTTGTTGAAATGAAAAAAATCTATCTTTAACATGAAAAAGAAGTACTACTAATAATATTTTTATTTAGGGTGGGTGTTACAACCCATATTTGCATATGTTAGCTTACGCTGTAAGTTAGTCTATGTAGTTCCAAAAAGAAATTATCTTTGAGATTATAAGAATTTAGTCTTATTGGTCTTAAATGATACAAAAGTGTATAAGAGTGGTTAACAGGTACTAGAAGTTAAAAGAATCAAAGATGTTGTAACTCGTATTTTCGGGTAAAATTAGAGGTGATTAATATTACCAAGAGGTCGTATTTTAAGTTGTTTGAATCATATAATATCCGTTTCATAAGTCTTGAAGTCAAACGAGTTATGAAACAAAAGTCGACAAAAGTTGTCGCAACTTACGTTCATAATATTATTTATACTTTAGGTCAAATGTCACTAATCTTTTCTCCCAATTTACTTGGAATTACAGGGTGATCTAACCACCAAATTCGATATCAATGAGTCTAGTTTCTAACTCATTAAACCGTTTGTCGATACGATCTCCGACGTGAGAGATATTCGCGTTTTCGCGAGACTGCGCCAAGCAGCTCTCTATGGAGCCCACATAGGCAGTTAAGACATATGGATATATATAACACACCTCGACCCCGTTTTAAGTCATTATTTTTCATTATATGCAGATCTTAGAACCCTAAGAACACTCTCTCAAGGTTCTCTCATGATCCAAGACTAAAAGAAAGGGCAAACAACACAAATCAAGTGTCGGGAATGCCGTGACGCTACTAAGTTTCTTGTTATTCTTGTTGTTGCTGATTTTTGTGTTGTTCCAGCTCGTGTGGGAGGTTGTTTTAAGTTGTTTGTCTTATGTAAAATACTCCCTCAAGTTTTAATATCAATCCTAGGTGATTTCAAGTCTTCTAAAGTGATTCTAGTGCCGATAAATCCTAATTGATTGCTAGCTTCGCTTCCTTGTTCTTGTGGCAGCATTGGAGGGATATTTTCTGGTCAATTAAGGACAAATTGGATTTTTTCTTTCTGTTTAAAGGTAAGGAACCTCTTACCCTACATGTATTTAAGATTATCCAAGTTACCGCTAAGTCGTTGAAGCTAGAACCTGTGAGATATATGTCGAAAGGCTTGCTAGTAATGTTGTTGGTTGGTGGACTGTTTTGGGAGGCTCAATATGATTATTATTGATGTTGTTTGGGCTGTTTGGTGATTGTTTTAACTTGTGGGAAGTCAAATAAATAGGGTAGGTGCTGTCAGTTTCATCGTAAAATAGGTTACGGTTGATACATAATAGTTACGACGCTTAAACGATAACGATAGTGTCATTTCTCTTATTGTAGACTAAGGAGTCGTGGTATTTTCATAGCTTGAGTTTGGGCAGTATATACAAGGTATGTGAGGCTATCCCTTTCCTTCTTTTGCACGACTTCGATTGTGCGTAATGTAATGAACGAGCTTGATGTGCTGGGGAATTTTGGCACATTTTGATACTACTTGCTTAGATTTTAACTTGTTTTACGTGCAAATTCCCTCGATACTTATGTAATTTTAGTGTATTTGCAGTACATCAAGTGTAAGGACCTAAAATCATGGAAAAGAGCTCAAAAATCCAACTAAAGACAAGAAAAGCATTGAAAAGCATGGCAGAGATGAATATACGGTCTCAAACATCACATGCGAACCGCATATTTCACAATAAAATCGCAAACCAAGACAGACCGCTGGGCACATTTTCATGTCAAGGATGCGGTCGCATATGCGACCCATAACTGAGATGCGGACCGCAGACATGCACGTGGGAATCGTAGACACAAGCAGAGTTTTGGGTGGAAGTCAGGCTAAAGAATGCGATCGCATCTGCATCGCATAACTGGTATGCAAAACGCAAACTCAACCACAGATCAAGTATGAAGTTTATGGCTTGTTGGATTTGCGATGCAGAAGGTGGCCGCATTTCAGAAATACGGACCACGAATCCAGAATGCGATGACGGAAAAATCCATGGGTGAAATCTGTGACTGACGTGTAAAATTTGCGAACCACATTTCTGTTATGCGACAGAAATGCGGTCGCATTATTGACATCCGGGGCAAATCAGTCTGAATTTTGCCTCGATTTTTGGGCCTCTATAAATAGGTTTAATAGGATTTTGTGGGGACTATCTTGTCAGAATTGAGAGCATAAAGTACTAGGCTTGGGTTATTTGATTTTGGTGAAGCTTTTTGGATCAATTATCTTCTACTTTGTAAGCTTATGACAATTATTATTCTTTTACTTTCAGTTTTCAGCATGAGTAGCTAATTCTAAACACTAAGGTTGTGAACCCTAGATGGGTATGATGCTATTGGGATTTTGGTATTGAATATAGTTTCAACGGTTGATTGATATTTTTTTACTTCTTATTCTTTAAACAATTGGTGGTGGTTGCAAACATTAACAAACACCATTTAATTCCACCTTGCTTGGGAAAGCGGGGTAAAATTTGGTAGAAGTAAATAACAAAGACTCAAGGCTTTAACCCTTGTTTAATAAAATCTCTTAGGAATAAGTGGGTTTTTATTGATTGTTCTTAATCACAATTCTTTTGTATTTAGAAAAATCATCAAGAGAAAATATTACCCAACTATTGGAAAATATTGGGTAATCAATTAGGCATCAATTGCATATCAAAAATTTCTTCTGTTGGAAATATATAATATTGATATCGCTAGCATTATACTTCATCAAGAGGGACACAACCTTGGTTCCTTTAATCATATTATTTATATTCATAATATTGTAATTAGTTTTCATTAAACTCAAATTCAATTCATATTTCTATTACAATTACTTGATAGAATTACGACTGTAGTCGAGTACTACACCAATTAAGTAAACGTTTCACACCTATTCCCTGTGGGATTCGACCCCAACCTTGTTGGATTATTATATTTGACACCGACCGCTTACACTGTTTATTAAGGTGTAATTTGAGCGTATCAAATTTTGGCGCCATTGCCGGGGAATACGGTTTTGAGGTTACTAGTTAGTGAATGCTTTGTTGTACGTCTAAGTCTATTCTATCACACTTTGTTTGTTTTGCTTGGTGTTGATAGGAGAACATGTCGGACTATGGTGATGAAGTGGAGCTGGACGCGGAAGGAAATCCTTTTGCAGATATTGAGGAGTATATCGAGGATACAAATGCTATTGCACCTCCTGCTATTGGTGCTGCAACCTTCAAATTGGAACACGGATTAATTCTGATGCTGAAAGCGGAGGGATTTTTCAGTAATTCCACAGATGACGATCCAACACAACACCTCAGGAATTTCTTGGGTGTATGTGCAATGCACAAGCAGAATAATGTCTCCGACGATGCTCTGAGGTTGAGATGCTTTAAGTATTCTCTAGCTGGGGACGCGAGGAAATGGCTCCAGAATCTTCCTCCAAATTCCATACATTCATGGCTCGAACTTGTCCGAGCTTTCTTGTCGAAACGGTTTCCACAAAGCAAGAAGTCAGAGCTCAGGGATAAGATTTTCTTCTTCAAGCAACTACCAGGCAAACAACTACATGAAGCGTGGGATCGCTTTAAACTATACTTGGTGAGGTCCCCAAACCATAGTTTTCCAGATTCCATCTTGTTGGAAAATTTTTACATGGGTTTGGATCCTATGAACCAGTCAATAGCGAAGAATGCAGCTGATGGATCTTTTATGGACAAATCCTTCGCTAGGGTAACTCAAATATTGGATAAAATGGCAAAGCATAACCAAGCTTGGCATTCCGAGGACTCCACAGGCGAAATTGCAATTGTCTCTCCTTCTTTGAACAAATTGATCAAGAAAAATCAAGAGCGAGACCAAGTAATTGCAGAACTAGCTACGAATGTCAATGTGTTGACAAAGCTTTTCACAGAGAATCAGAAGAAGAAAGTGAATATGGTTGAGAATGTGCAGCCGGTACCAAAAGAAGATTATGAGGAGGCAAACTATGTCAATAACTCTCAAGGAGGGTACCAAAGGCAGCATTACCAAGATCAAGGATCTCAAAATCAATGGAGACCAAACCCGCAAGGGCAAGGTCACCATCAATGGCGAAACGACCAAAGTGGTTCTAACCAAGGAAACTGGAACAGCAACAACAACTTTTCAAATCGAACTTCCAATCCTTATGTTCCCCCAAAGTGTCAGTACTCAAATCAAGGTTCCTCTAGTGAGTCTAAATAGGAGATCATGCTTGAAAGGATACTACAAAATCAAGAAAAGTCCGATAATTCCATGAGGAACATGACTGAGTTGGTTGGCTCTCATACTGCGGCAATTCAAAAACTGGAATTGCAAATGAGAGATCTTTCTCGTGAGCAACATCCACAGCAGAAGGGAACACTCCCTAGTGATACAATTGCAAATCCAAAGGGAAGTGGGAGTGGCCCAACTACTCATATTATGGCAATCACTACCAGGAGTGGGAAGATACTGCAGGGAAGGAATGAGCAAGCAGTTGATGTGGAAGAACTTGAAAAAGGAGTTGAGGTTGAAGAGCCTAATGTTGTTGAAGTGGAGAAAACCCCGGAGGTTGTGCAAATCCGAGAAGAAACCCGAGAAGGGATGAAGGAAAAGGTAAAAGAAACATCAAACATTCTTCCGCCGATTCCTAGACCCCCTCCTCCTTTCCCTCAAAGACTTGCATGAAGAGTCGATGATAGCAAGTTTGAGAAGTTCTACGATATTCTCAAGCAATTATCTGTGAACATACCGTTCTTGGAGGCTTTTCAAGAAATGCCTGGTTTTGCTAAATACTTAAAAGACTTGATCACAAAGAAGAGAACCACCAAGAATGAGGTGGTGAATATGACTTACCCGGTTAGCTCTATTATTGCTACAAACCCTATTCAGAAGAAAGAAGACCCGGGAGCATTTACTATTCCTTGCACTATTGGGGTGCGTGAGTTTGCAAAGGCCCTTTGTGACAATGGGGCTAGCATCAATTTAATACCGCTTTCCATCTACAAACAAGCGGGATTAGGAATTCCAAGGCCAACAAGTATGAGGTTGCAAATGGTTGATCGTTCAATCAAGAGACCGGTTGGAATTGTTGATGATGTGATTGTGAAAGTTGGGAAATTTCATATACCAGCTGATTTTGTAATTCTTGACTGTGTTGTTGACAAAGAAATCCCTATTATCTTGGGGAGACCATTTCTAGCCACTGGAAGAGCCCTTATGGATTCAGAACGTAATGAAATTAAATTCCGAGTGAACAACAAAGAAGTTACATTCCAAGCAAGTACGGGTATGAAGCTACCAAATGAGTACGAGAGCATTTCAGTGATTGGTATTATTGACGAAGTGGAGGATGCGATTGAGATGAAGATGGAAGAACACTGCCTAGGTGAAGCATTGGCAGCTATCTTGATAAACTTTGACGGTGATGATATGGATGGTTTTATGGAGTTGGTGAATGCATTGGAGGGGCGGGGTTCTTACTCTTATACTCCACCAAAACTTTCTTTTGATTTGGAGAATAGAGCTACACCTCCTGCAAAGCCGTCTATTATTGAGCCACCACAACTAGAGATCAAACCACTTCCTCTGCACTTGAGGTATAAATTTCTTGGCTTAAATAATACTTTACCAGTAATTGTTTCTTCTTTGTTGAATGATGTGCAGGTGTAATAATTGCTGAAAGTTTTGAAGGAGCATAGACAAGCCATTGGTTGGACAATTGTGGACATTCGTAGGATCCCTGCTGGAATTTGTGAGCATAAGATTCAATTAGAAAGTGGGACCAAACCGAGTGTGGAACACCAACGACGGTTGAACCCGTCAATGCAGGAAGTAGTAAAGAAGGAAATGGTTGGATGCTGGGGTAGTTTACCCAATTGCTGATAGTTCGTGGGTGAGCCCGGTGCAATGCGTGCCGAAGAAGGGAGGCATGACTGTGATAAAAAATGAGAAGAACGAGCTTATCCCAACAAGAACCGTAACCGGATGGAGGGTGTGCATGGACTATAGGAAACTAAATAATGCCACATACAAGGACCATTTCCTATGCCTTTTATTGATCAAATGCTTGATCGGCTAGCGGGAAAGTCCTTCTATTGTTTCCTTGATGGATACTCCGGTTATAATCAGATCAACATAGCTTTGGAGGACCAAGAGAAGACAACATTAACATGCCCATATGGAACATTTGCTTTTAGCCGGATGCATTTTGGCTTATGCAACGCTCCGGCTACTTTCCAGAGATGCATGATGTCTATCTTTTCCGATATGGTGAAGGGTTTTCTTGAGGTCTTCATCGATGATTTTTCGGTGGTAGGCGATACTTTTGAGCATTGCTTGAGTAATCTTAAACAAGTGCTCAAGCGATGTGAAGAGACCAACCTTGTGCTGAATTAGGAAAAATGCCACTTCATGGTGGATAAAGGTATTGTTATGGGACATAAAATCTCAAGGCATAGCATAGAAGTAGATAAAGCTAAGATAGAAATCATCTCTAAACTCCCTCCACCCACGTCTGTCAAAGGTATTCGTAGTTTTTTGGGGCATGCCGGATTCTATAGGCGTTTCATTAAGGATTTCTCAAAGATTGCAAATCCTATGTGTAAACTCCTTGAGAAGGATGCCAAGTTCGTCTTCGATGAAAAATGCCTCAAAGCTTTTGAGGAACTCAAAAAAAAGCTCACACGGCACCCATTATTGTCACACCTGATTGGTCACTTCCTTTCGAACTTCTGTGTGACACCAGTGGTGTAGCTATTGGAGTGATGCTGGGCCAACGACACAATAATGTTCTTCACCTAATCTACTATGCTAGCAAAACACTTAATGGGGCGTAGATGAACTTCACAGTAACTGAACAAGAATTGTTGGCCATTGTTTATGCTTTTGAGAAGTTCCGTGCGTGTTTGCTGGGCTCCAAAGTAGTAGTGTTCACCGATCATGCAGCTTTCCGCTATCTCATGGCGAAGAAAGATGCAAAACCGCGACTGATTCGATGGGTTTTGTTGCTGCAAGAGTTCGATTTTGAAGTAATGGATCGGAAAGGAACTCAAAATCAAGTGGCAGATCACTTGTCCAGAATTGAAGACGCTGGGAGACAAAAGGAAGAGCTGGAAATCAATGATGCATTCCCAGATGAACAGATACTGGCCTTGTCCAATACCTTTGCTCCTTGGTACGCCGACATCGCTAACTACCTAGTTAGAGACCTTATTCCGGAAGGGTTGGAGTCTTACCAAAAGAAGAAGTTCTTGAGAGATTGCCGGAACTATTACTGGGAAGAACCCTTCTTGTTCCGTGTCTGTGCGGACAACATCATTAGGAGATGCATGCCAGAAGAAGAAATGCTGCAAATTCTAAAAGCTTGTCATGATTTACCGGTTGGGGGTCATCATGGGGGAAATAGAACAGCGGCAAAGATTTTGGAATGTGGTTACTACTGGCCGTCGATTTATTAGGATGCTAATCAATTGGTTAAGGCTTGTGACCAATGCCAAAGGCAGGGCCCAATCTCTAGGAGGCATGAAATGCTGATGCACTTCGTGAAGGAAATTGAAATATTCGATGTTTGGGGTATTGACTTCATGGGCCCTTTTATAAGCTCATGTGGGATGAAATACATCTTAGTGGCTGTGGACTACGTGTCCAAATGGGTAGAAGCCATTGCTCTACCAAAAAATGAGGCTCGGAGTGTGACCGCGTTTCTAAAGAAGAACATTTTCACCCGGTTTGGCACTCCCAGAGCCATTCTCAGTGATGGGGGTTCGCATTTCTGCAACAAATCCTTTAAAGTTCTCCTTGACAAGTACGGTATCAAGCATAAGTTTGCCACACCCTATCAGCCACAGTCAAGCGGTCAAGTGGAGGTATCTAACCAGAAATAAAGAGCATACTAGCAAAAACAGTGAATGCGAACAGGATCGACTGGTCGAAGAAGCTAGATGATGCTCTGTGGGCATACCACACAGCATACAAAACCCCCTTTGGTACGTCTCCTTATCGGCTAGTTTTTGAAAAAGCTTGCCATCTACCTGTGGAACTTGAGCACAAGGCTATGTGGGCCTTAAAAATATTGAACATGGACTGGGCAGAAGCTGGAGCTCTGAGGCTAACATAATTGAATGAAATGGAGGAGTTCCGTCTCCACGCGTATGAAAGTGCAGCCGTGTATAAAGAGAAAATGAAGTTTGTCCATGATAAAAATATCCTCAAAAGAGAATTCAAGGCAGGGGATTTGGTATTGCTATTCAACTCCAGACTAAAGTTATTTCCGGGAAAGCTAAAATCGAAATGGTCTGGTCCTTTCAAAGTCGTCGATGTCTCTCCCTCTGGAGCAGTAGAATTAGCATCGGAGGATGGGCTCCGAACTTTCAAAGTGAATGGTCAAATAATTAAACATTACTTGGGATCAGACGGTGAGAAGCATTTGGTGGAGCAGCTGGCTCTTAAAGATGGTTCGTGCCCGACCACGGAGTAAATTCAGAGGCGTCCCAACTTCGTCGTGCCGCGACGTTAAATCAAGCGCTTCATGGGAGGCAACCCATGTGTGGTAACAATTATTTTTGTTTGTTGTTGTAAATTTATTTGAGTGTTTGATAGATAGATTTACTTAAGCTATTTGAAGGGTGTGTTAGACTGTAGGAATTTTCCAAAGGACACAATACTGAGAAAGAGTGCCTGAAACTGAAGAAAAACTACTACGTGAAGATTGCTGCACAAATGCGGTCGCATTATCAATATGCGAACTGCATTTGTGTCGCAAACTGAATCAGAGAGTTGGGCTAAAATGGATGCCAAAACTGCGGAGATGTAATGCAGTTTGAGGACCGCATTTGCACTATGCGGTCCGCATTTCCATCGCAAACAGAAGCAAAAAGTTTGGCCCAAAATGCTGACAGAAATGTGATGAAGTAATCCAATATGCTGATCGCATTTGCTTCACATGTGTACCCTTGCAACAGAACTCACCACATAACATATGCGATCGCATATTGTGTTATGCGGTGACTTATCCATCGCATAGTGACAGGTAAGAGTCCGCATTTCCTCATCTTTTAATCCTTCAATATAGTATTAAAAAAAAGGGGGGAAAGAACAGAAACACGAACAGCAAAATAAAATATCGATGGAAAACAGAGATTCAAGCTTACCAACGACAAAGTGCTGGTTTAAATTTCCATACTTCCAGAAATCTTCTTCATAGGTATGTGTACTGATCAACTCAATTCCTATCTTTGCTATGTCTTTAATTTTCATTCTTCAAGTTAGGGTTTGTTGCCCATCGTATATGTTTGGACGTTTTTGGGGGATGGGTAGAGAAATCTAGGGTTGCCAGTCATGGGGAGGGATGAACATAATTGTGAATCCAAAGGCATTTGCGGCCCACAAAATCAAAATGTGGACCGCATTGTGACCGCATCCCTAAAACCCTAGATACCTGAAGAAGACGAAAAATGCGATGCCTTTGGGGTCGTATGATAGCTATGCGAACCGCAAAGGCACAACAAACAGGGGCAGAACATCTAGCCTAACATCAGCAAATCCGCGTCAAGTTTGCGATCGCATATCTCACTTTGCGGTGGATATGCGATCGCATTTGTGTTTTGCTAATATGTCTGTGAACAAGAACTTTCTGCGATGGTTATGCGATTTGCATAGTGGTTATGCGATCGCATATCACACCGCAGAATGAAGTCCAGCTTTGCACACCTATGAATACGACTAGTTTGCGGATAGCATAGTGGGTATGCGACCGCATTCATGTAATTCTTTGTTGATTCTTCCTCTCTTCTTTTCCCTATTACTTACAATGTCGCTCACATTTTACCCTTATGTTATGGCACCTACCAAGCATATCGCGAGGAAAAGGTCATCATCCGATCATAACACGTCACAGCCAAAACGTGTAAGAACATAACCAACTTTCCCAAGCACCTCCCAGTCTGAAGAGGAGAACCACTTGCCCGAAGTCGATCTACTGGTTGAGGCTAGAAGAAAGCATGGAGATGACCTTCAGCTTCGATTCGGGGTCGAAGGCTCTAGGACATTGTTTAGAGAGGGGCTGACTAAAAGAAAAATCTTGGGGGAAAAATAGTTGAGTTTGAATGGACTACAAGAACAGTACCCCCATATTCTCGACAACATAAAAGCGAGAAAATGGGAATATTTCACTAGGGATCCTAAAGAGTACAACGAGTCAATGGTCGGGGAGTTCTATGCATCCTATGGAGCTTCAAGAACGGCGCACCACAAACGTAACAGAATATTTACTGGCATAGTACAGGTTTAGGAAAAGAGTGTGTTCTGCAATAGGGAGCAAATTAATGAACTCTACTTCCCCGAGTGGCAATCAGGCAAAGCCGAGTACGATGCCAAGTACTCCAATAGAGAGAATGAACGTGGGTGGATAGCGTCCATTGTTGCAAAGGGGACTCCTGCTTGGATAAACCCTGGAAAGAAGATCTATAAAGAGGATCTCACAAGGGAGGGAAAATTTTGGTTGAGCTTCGTCACCTCCCATTTAATACCATCCAGAAACAAAATAGATATAAGCATTGAGAAAGCACTTCTCCCTGCGTGCATTATGGCCGGTATAAAAATCGATGTGGGGAATCTAATCTTCCAGGAGATTGGTATCCGGGCAACGCAGCGTGCCACATCACTTCCATTTCCGAGTTTGATCATAGCCCTTTGCCAAGCTGGAACGTGCCTCGCATGCCACAACCTGACAAAATCGGAAAGTCAACGAGGGATATAGATATCACTCGTATCAGTGATTCTGCTGCCCCAACAGAGACCCTACTTCAGGACCTTGACTCCCAGACTCCCATACCTCCCCAAGATCCAGAGGCCTCCACTTCTGCTGCAGAGCCTACATCCCCGTCCACCACGGGCCAACCTTCGTCCACACTGCCAGCCCTTTCAAGACTTGGTCTTATTGCACAGCATGCCAATGCCAAAGTGGACCAATTCTTGAAAACCCTACCAAACCTGATCAAACAAGCCCTGACTCCAATATAAACGTCAGTGACCGCTCTCCAACATCAACAAACACTGTTTGGGAATCGGTTGCACAAACTTGAGTCCAGGGTTGAACAGATCGAGAGAGGTGAGGTTAGGGGTTTACCTCAGCTGAGGGAGGAAGTGAAATCTATGAAGACCGAACTCCAGAAAATGCAAAATTTGGAGTTCAACCTATCATCTCTCCTCCCCAAAGAGGGTGATCAAGGTGCAGACATTGCTGCACCAGACCTGGGTTTGGACTTCACTACTCTGATGGCAGACATTGCACCTCCGTCTGCCAGAGTGTCTCAATCTCCAACTCCTCCGGTATAGGTTGATAGTGATGATGAGGAGACATCGAGACATTCATCAGAGTTAGAAGGAGAAAAGACAGAGGATGACGACTCATGGTCCGCGGAGGATGACGACCCTCAGGAGAAGGGCAAACAGATTGCTGCTCCAACAGTGGAGGAAGAGGAGCACGCAAACATTCAGCGGGCCATACAGCACTCGCTAGCAGATGTGGCCGCCCATGCAGATCCATCGACCACTCAACCACCAGTGGGCGAAGCTAGCAGCTCCGCAGCCCCAACATGAGCTCCCGTCCAGTCCAACAGCCCTCCTTCAGCTGCAAAGGGTCCTCAAGCTACTGATTCCCATAGCGCGAATACGCCCCATGGAGCCCCTTGAACTCTAACTTCTTTTCTTATGCATTAGGGACAATGCATGATTTCGGTTGGGGGTGGTACCTTTATCTGTATATTTGATCTATATTTCTGTATACTTTGCGACATTAGTAACTGTAAAATATGTAGTAGTGTTTAATGATTTCTGTATATATGTTGTAGTTAATTAGTAGAAAGAAAAGTTTTTTCCTTTTTTTTTACCTTTAGTATTTATTTGCCAATAAAATTCTCCTTGTTTTTTCTTTGCCGGGTTCTTTTTCAAGGGTGTAATAGTAGAACCAGGACAATAAAATAAAACATGTTGATCGGGATGGTGTAATTGTCTAGTATCAAGCATGTGTATCTGTGTATAGATTATACCCTTGAAACAGATCAATTGCGTGAACTTGAGGCTCACTCTGTAACTCTAGGTCTACCTAGAGTCATGTATTTATATATGATAAAAGCCTTGAATTGCCAAATGTTAACTCTAAAGCTATAAACTATGTTAACCAAATAGTTTGTGTGCCATGTGTGTGAGCTCTTTGTATGAATAGTTCTTGTGTTTGCTTCTGCCATCTAGAACTTGCCTGGTTGGTTTTTCGACGCTTATTATAATTATACTGAGTTGGAGAGAGGATCTTAGGCATTCTTTGTTTTATTTATGAAACCTCTTTAGCCTTTTTAGCCTACCTGTGCATAAATAATATCACTAGTACCCTATTTGAGCCTTTTAATCTTTTCTTTGGCCTCCTCATTACAAACCTTTCCCTTTTGTAAAACAATTATCTCTTTTGAACCCATTCCTCCTTGAACATTGAGAATGAGGCTAAAAGCCTAAGTTGGGGGTGTGGGTCAAAATGAAAATGGATAAGGTTATGCAGTGAGGGTAAGAGCTTATACCTCAGAGTGCTAAATGTCAACTTATGAAAGCTCCAGAAGAAAAAAAGAAGAAGAAGAAAAAGAAAAGAAAAATAGTTATATATGTGTATTTATAATGATGGAGCTTTTAAGGAAATTAGAGAGGTATTTAACGTGGTCCACATTGGAAACTAGATGCCACTGAGGCTATGGGGTTTGAAAAGAAACAAAAGTGTAAAAAGAAAGAAAAATGTAATTAGTGTTCAAGGAGGATGTAGTCACTCATATCTAAATATTTATCCTACCCTTCCTTAAACCTACATTACAAGCTTAAAAAGTCCTTATGTGATCTCCAACCAAGTGTTCTTAGAAGTAGGTGGCGAATTAAAATAAGGGCAAGCCTATGGTATGGTATGTGGTGACACTTGAAATTCTGTTCTGAGAGTGAGTGTATTTGCAGTTTAGTCCCGTTGTGTTGTTATGATAAATACTGTGAGTTGGGACTTTCTTTCTGGTGAGGGCACATGAACTACGAGGTTGATAAAAAGTTGAGTTTGAGTAAAGCATAAGTGCATTCAGCTGAACGTAGCCTTTAGTCACGTTGTTGAGGTTCAAAGTTCACAAGCTGATTGGTTTTCCTTGAATATACTGATGATTCAGGGAGGGTAAAGCATTCAAAGAGGTACGCTTGAAATACTAACAACAAACACTGTCCATAGTCATTATTGTTTCATGCTTTGTAAATAGAGTATAGAATATGATAGTGTCGTTTTAGTTGCTTGAGGACAAGCAAGAGTTTAAGTTAGGGGTGTTGATGTGCTGGGGAATTTCGGCATATTTTGATACTACTTGCTTAGATTTTAACTTGTTTTACATGAAAATTCCCTCGAAACTTATGTAATTTTAGTGTATTTGCAGTACATCAAGTGTAAGGACCTAAAAGCACGGAAAAGAGCTCAAAAAGCCAATTAAAGACAAGAAAAGCATCCCAGAGGTGAATATGCGATCGCAAACATCACATGCGAACCGCATATTTCACAATAAAACCGCAAACCAAGACAGACCTATGGGCACATTTTCATGTCAAGGATGCGGTCGCATACTGAGATGCGGACCGCAGACATGCACGTGGGAATCGCAAACACAAGCAGAGTTTTGGGTGGAAGTCAAGGTAAAGAATGCGATCGCATCTGCGATCGCATAATTGGTATGCGAACCGTAAACTCAACCGCAGATCAAGTATGAAGTTTATGGCTTGTTGGATTTGTGATGCAGAAGGTGGCCGCATTTCAGAATGCGGACCGCGAATCCAGAATGCGATGACGGCAAAATCCATGGGTGAAATCTGCGACGGACGTGTAAAATTTACGGATCACATTTCTGTTATGCAACAGAAATGCGGTCGTATTATTGACATCAGGAGCAAATCAGTCCGAATTTCGCCTCGATTTTTGGGCCTCTATAAATAGGTTTAATAGAGTTTTGTGGGGACTATCTTGTCAGAATTGAGGGCATAAAGTACTGGGCTTGGGTTATTTGATTTTGGTGAAGCTTTTTGGATCAATTATCTTCTACTTTGTAAGCTTATGATAATTACTATTCTTTTACTTTCAGTTTTCAACATGAGTAGCTAATTCTAAATGCTAAAGTTGTGAACTCTAGATGGGTATGATGCTATTGGGATTTTGATATTGAATATAGTTTCAACGATTGATTGATATTTGTTTACTTCTTATTCTTTAAACAATTGTTGGTGGTTGCAAACATTAGCAAACGCCATTTAATTCCAACTTTGCTTGGGAAAGCGGAGTAAAATTTGGTAGAAGTAAATAACAACGACTCAAGGCTTTAACCCTTGTTTAATAAAATTACTTAGGAATAAGTGGGTTTTAATTTGGCATAAATTGATTGTTCTTAATCACAACTCTTTTGTATTTGGGAAAATCATAAAGAGAAAATATTACCCAACTATTGAAAAATATTGGGTAATCAATTAGGCATCAATTGCATATCAAAAATTTCTTCCGTTGGAAATATATAATATTGATATCGCTAGCATTATACTTCATCAAGGGGGACACAACCTTGGTTCCTTTACTCATATTATTTATATTCATAATATTGCAATTAGTTTTCATTTAAACTCAAATTCAATTCATATTTCTGTTACAATTACTTGATAGAATTACGACCGTAGTCGAGTGCTACACTAATTAAGTAAACGTTTCACACCTATTCCCTGTGGGATTCGACCCCAACCTTGTTAGGTTATTATATTTGACACCGACCGCTTACACTGTTTATTAAGGTGTAATTTGAGCGTTTCAACGTGCTATATGCTATATTTTCTTTGGGGGGAGGGGGGAAGCATATGAAAGGTGACGACCGTATATGCGGGCACCAAGGTAATATCCTACTCGTGATATATTTTAGGCTTAATTATGCCTTATTTTGGTACNAATTACTTGATAGAATTACGACCGTAGTTGAGTAATACGCTAATTAAGTAAACGTTTCATACCTATTCCCTGTGGGATTCGACCCCAACCTTGTTGGGTTATTATATTTGACACCGACCGCTTACACTATTTATTAAGGTGTAATTTGAGCGTATCAAATTTTGTATACGCTCAAATTACACCTTTATAAATAGTGTAAGCGGTCGGTGTCAAATATCATAACCCAACAAGGTTGGGGTCGAATCCCACAGGGAATAGGTGTGAAACGTTTACTTAAGTAGTGTAGCACTCGACTACGGTCGTAATTCTATCAAGTAATTATAACAGAAATATGAATTGAATTTGAGTTTAAATGAAAACTAATTGCAATATTATGAATATAAATAATATGATTAAAGGAACCAAGGTTGTGTCCCCCTTGATGAAGTATAATGCTAGCGATATCAATATTATATATTTCCAACGGAAGAAATTTTTTATATGCAATTGATGCCTATTGATTACCCAATATTTTTCAATAGTTGGGTAATATTTTCTTTTTATGCGTAATGTAATGAACGAGCTTCCAAAGATACTCCACTCTTAGAGGCTAGCAGTACTTACATTGTTTCCCTTCTTATGGAACGATTGATGTTGATGTTACTTCTCTTATTCTTATGTTATCAATGTTGTTGGTACTTCCTGATTCTTATAAGATTCTGAGGATTTAGTCCTAATAACGTGTACGGAGGATACTGACCTTATGTCACTCCGAAAAGTTCAAAATGTGATTCCAATTAGTCCAACATACATCATATATATGTATCTACTTTACTCTACTGAGCCGTGCTATAGTTGGCCGGGTGCGACACCTTTTGTGCAACCACTGATCAGTTGGTTTTACCGAGCTCCACGTGGCCGGGTACGATTCTACCGAGCCTTTTGATGGCCGGGTACGTTTTTACCGAGCCTATTAGGGCCGAGTACGATATGATGATAATGATGCCCATAGAGGCGTATGTTTTAAAAGTTTATGTGTGTGTGTGTGTGTATATATGTGTGTATATATATATATGTATGTATGTATGTATGTATGTATGTATGTATGTATTCATCATGCATTCATGTCAGTAGCCCTCAAAGGTACCTAGATGTTACAGGTTGTATATTCTCTATCCCTTTTTTCATTATTGTTCTTACTTATGCTTTCCTGTCTTACATACTCAGTACTTTATTCGTACTGACGTCCTTTTATTTGTGGATGCTGCAGGCCCGGATAGACAGGTAGGCGAAGCTCCCCCACCATAGTAGGCTGCCCAGTTCAGCGGTTATTGGCGAGATCCCTTCTCCGGAGTTGCCATGGTCTTGGTATGCATTTTTGTTATAGGCGTTATGGGTATGTAGGGGCCGTGTTCCGGCAATATTGTAGCACTTATATTCCTTTAGAGGCTCATAGACAGGTGTCGACTCATGTATAGTTTGGATTGCCTTGTCGACTAATTTTTGTTGTATAGTCTCTCATGACAGCTTGTCAGCTTGTACCTTATACGTAGCTTTATGATAGCCTTGTCGGCTCATGGTATATATGTTCATGCCATTATCTGCCATTGTTGGTTGTTTAGGATTCATGTCTACCATTTATACTGATCTCATCGGCCCTTATAAATAATAAGAAAGGTTAGATAAAATGTGCATTGGTGCTCGGCAAGTATGGCTCTGGTGTCAGTCATGGCCTTCCGGCTTGGGTCGTGACAGTGGGAGTGGGAGTAGGAATTTTAGAAAATGTTTTCCCTTCTCTTGATAGGGAAAACATTTTTCTCCATAAAATGAGTTGATGAGGAAAATATTTTTCAAAACATTTAAGCTAACCAAATATGAGAAAATTGGAAAATAGTTCTCGAAAAATATTTTCCTTCGTACCAAACACGCCTTATGTTTCTCTACTTTTTCCGACTAAATTTCACAAGCATCGGAAAATACTTTATGTTATTAATTTTACCTAATTATGTTGAACCCGTCTAATCTTCACCAAAAACTAATTGTCATGACTAAACTTAGATTCACATTTTGAAATTTTCAATAGTGATTATCTTGCATGTTTTGACAGTTAATTTTGAGATTAACGTGGTTCTGCATCCTATTCAGAAAGTTAAATAGAAGCTCTACCTAATCTCTTTTACTTCCTATGTTTGGCGTTTGCAACCCCTTAGAAAAATATTAATTAAAAGAATTATTTAACTAGATTATCCTTATATTCTTTAATCTCAATTTATTACTATGAACAGAAAGATATTTCGTGAAGTTAACTCTGATATTTATTGTGATAGTAACCTCTCAATCCCTATAGGACAAGTACGCTTGGAAGCAGGAAAAAATCAATTAGAAACAAAGATGGAAAACAGAACAAGTGGAGATTGGGATTGATTGATCCATAAGGGCTCAAAAATGAGAAGACACAGACTGATCCATTAATGCAATCAATTATCAATTACTATGGATTGAAGTGTGTGCCATGGCGAAATATCTACACTTCATTCATGACCCACAGAAAAAAAAAAAGGATACAAAAGGATTATTAAGGCCAATAATAGCCGATAAATGATTTTTAACGGTGTTTTAAAAAGTGTGGGCGTAAGGCGAAGCGTTTTACATATGCCTCGGTAAAGTGTAAGCCCCGAGAGAGAGAGAGAGAGAGAGAGAGAGAGACATGTGTTCCATCCCCACAAAAAATTAATCAAAATAATCTATTATACACTACTTACAAGCACAAGTAACTTGAGTCTAAAAGAATAAAATTTTCTACATTGAGGAATAAAAAGGATGATTAACCTGTAATTTGAACTTTGAACTTACTTCTATGAAGGAGAATGGAGTTTTCTTTGTATTTGTAAAAAAAATTAAATATTCGTTGCTTTTGGAAAATATTAGCAGACTAGCGGACAAGATAAAGAATTGGGAAAGACCATGAATTAGGGCTTCAATCAATTAAAAAAAGTCTTGACTTTTAAATTTAATACATTTCAGTTTCTTTTTAAAACTTTTGAGTAATTACCAAGCTGACTTTTGAGAATTTGGGTATTATATGAAGGACTTATTCAACAAATTTTGTTAAAAAATCTATGGGGCTTACGCCTCACTAAAAAAATGCGTCTCAAATGCTTGGACATACGCCTCTTGAGACTTTCGCTACACATCATCGCCGTGGGGCGTTTTTGGTGCGCCTCGATCCAAGGCTCACCTCTAAGACACTTTTTAAAACACTGATTTTAAATGAATAGTTATAAAACTTTACACGTTTTAGTAAACACTACTCTTTACATCGGTAGTCGTGAACGTTGAAGAGTAGTAATGGATTACTTTTTTTCTCTGTGCATCCGATATTCGAAATTTACTAATTTAACAAACTTGATTTTGAGTTTTGAAAGGCTTATTAAAAGGTTGGGATTTTTACCTTTTCATACACTATTTGAAACTTTATTACCTTTTCTATTCAAGTTTCATTTTAATTACATGGTCATATATAATTTACCAATTATATACAAATAAGTTTTAAATTAGTATCCCTTTATATTAGGAATTGAATAAGGAATATTAGTTATTTCCTTATCCCTTTATATTTGCCCACTCTCTCTCTCCGTCTCTCTCTGTCTCTCTCTCTCTTTCTTCATCTCTCTATTCTCCTTCTCTGTTTTTTTTTTTTTTTAATTTTTCTTCATTTGCTATTCTCTGTTTTTTTATGCTTTCTTGTTATATAGAATTTTAATGGAATTCATCAATGGATTTCAATCGTTTTAACTTAGAAATTCCTTTCATGTTGCACAATTAGTGTTCAAATTGAAATAGTCAATCAATATATTTTGATTGAATTTGACTCTCCACCATTGACAGCCATTAAAAAGCTTTGAAGCTTTGAAATCGAATTGGGTTTTCAAAAACCATTATTTGTTTGGAATGGATGTTGTTGCAAACTGAAAATATTATTTGGAGTTTATATCTCAATTTTGAGGGTGTTTTGGTGAAGATTAGACTTGATTTAGCCAGAATTTCAGATTGAAACTCGAAGAAGAAGAAGAAGAAGAAGAAGAAGAAGAAGAAGAAGAAGAAGAAGAAGAAGAAGAAGAAGAAGAAGAAGAACACATGACATACAATATACTTACGAAATTGTAGTAAAGTTGTATTATAATTGTATGTAAATTGTATTCTGTTGTGTGTGTGTGTGTGTGTATATATATATATATATATATATATATATATTATTTGAATGTTGTATGAAAGTTGAAAAATAGTTGTATAATATATGAGTCGTTGTATAAAGTTTGTATTTAAATTATCAATACTATCTTTTTATATAAAGTTATTGATATTTATCAAAATTGTATTAAGAGAGTAAGTTTTGATGGAATTTTAGAGAGGAAGAAGCACATACCATAGTCAAAATATATACAAATAAGATACAAAATATATGCAAAGACATATTATATAAATTTGTATGGAAATTGTATTTAAGCTGTATGATATTGTAATTATTTTTAACTGGGTACAAATAATGTATGAAAGTTGTAGATAAGTTGTAAATAAGTTGTATAATATATAATTAGCTGTATGAAAATTATTTTACTATGTATGTTGTTGTAGATATTCAAATTTGCATTAAATTTGTGTGAGATTTATTTTCAATTTGTATGTTGATGTACCATATATTGTTCTTTTCTCAGTTGATTTTATCTTCTCTGAAATTCGAGGAAATGCTAAATTTTGTTAGCTGCAACATTCAGTGTAGGTTTTCCGTCGCCTGCTTTTGGAGACGTTACCTTCTTACTATGCTTACTATGCTTTGTTTGCACTATGTATGTTCAGGTGTGACAGTGCCCCCTATTATTTTCTGGTAAATTATTGACTGAATTGATGGTTCATCTTATTCCTCATATAAAAAGGGGTAAAAGAAATTTCTCGAAAAAAATTGTGTTCCAACTTCAATTGAACCGTTGCCTAATGGATAGTACTTTCATAGCAATAACAAAGGACTCTTGGGAGCTGGGACCAAATGATGAATCTTCTCATTCAACTAAACTGCTTTCATAATTAAATATAAGTTTGATCTTGGAGAGAAGAGGGGAGAGAAGAGAGAAAAAAGGAAAATAGTGTAACTAAATCCTTTGATTGAAGGCACTAATAATGGATTGGGAGCCTTTTAAGGTAGAATATATATATAATTTGTAAGTAATTCTTATTTAAGGAGGATAATATACAAAATTAAAATAATTTTAATAAATAAATTTCAAATATTGGGTAGGAACCAAAAAATTCCTAAAAGAAAAAGGTACGTCCTACTAGGAGAATTTGAACTCTCAAGCCCGAATTCGGAATCTTCGTTTAATGGTAAAGGACTTCTATCTTACTATACTCTTTGGGGGATATAATAATAGTTTGGGTGATGATTGAGATATGCATATTTCGTGGCAAGTCAATTTACGCATAGCTCCAAGTCAATCGATTTAAAAAAGATGGGTTGAATGGGGCTAAGTGTAGTCCAAATTGACCCATAAGAAAATTTTATCAAAATATTTATATAAAAGAAAAAACTTGTTTTGTTTGATATGGTAGAATGCCATAATGAAGAAAAAAATGTATTTGGTAATTAAACAAATTTTGAGAAAATATACAAAGAAATTAAATCCTGATTAGAGTTGGACATATTGAGTTATGATACATTATTTAAATTATCTTGACTCAGCTCGTTTCAGCCCAAGTAATATTTTAACAGATTAATAATCAGTCTATTTATTGATTCACACCATTTTAATTCGTTTCCAATTCAGCTCAACTCGCCTATTTGACACAGCTTAGTTAGGTTAATTATTTATAGAGGAAATTTTGTAATTTCCTCAAAGAGGAAGAAAAGGGATTAGATGGTGGGAGTGTAGGATAACGTAGGTCGAGTGAATGTACATGGCGGAAAAATGGAAACCATGCACGCAGCCTCTGCAAATTAATATCTTATCATTTCCAACTTCCCCAATTAATTACAGATCTTATAAATAAGCTGGTCATTTTCCTTGTTTTCTTGAATATTGAACTTCCCAGCTACCCATACACCTCTGCAGGCAAAACAATCTGCAACAAAAAACCAACATCCCGAGGTATATATACTCACATTATATATTAGACTGCTTGAATTTCGTTTTGCTTTGTAAATCAGGAATTCTCTTATACACACAATATCAACATAAAGGAGCATCAATTCCTTAAAGACAGTGAATACACTATCGAAACCTATTCTTGTTCCCGCAAAAATTTCTCAACATAGTGTGATATCAACAATAAATGGCGGAAGATGGTAAGTATGTCAAAGATGGAACAGTGGATTATAGAAACAATCCAGCAATCAAGAAGGAAACTGGAACTTGGAGAGCTTGCCCCTACATCCTTGGTACTAATTTCTCATATACTTTGAGCTGCTTTTCTTTGAAAAAAAAGAAACTTTCCTTTCTGCTGATGTGACATTTTTTTGTGCTCATTGCTTTTGATCTTTTTTTAAATGGAAAAACAGGAAATGAATGCTGTGAGAGGTTGGCATATTATGGGATTAATACGAATCTAGTGAACTATCTCAAGTTTCAGATGAACGAGAGTAGTGTTGTGGCAGTTAATAATGTCACAAATTGGTCAGGGACGTGCTATGTCACGCCTTTGCTTGGTGCATTTCTAGCTGATGCCTATTTGGGAAGATATTGGACAATTGCCGCCTTCTCAATCATCTATGTCTTTGTAAGCCTCTTTGTATTTGCTTTACCTGTTTATTTACATACTGACAGCATAAAATAATTTTAATAATATTTAGCTATTTAAAAGATAACTGCATACAGTCGTTCATAAAAAATAAGATCAGTAAATTGAAAAGTAAGGCAGGTTGTCTACTACGACATATTAAAATATATTGACAGCGTAAAAACTGAGAGCTTCAACATCAAGTTCATCAGAATTCAGTGTTTCAAATGCCCATAATAGATTTTTTTTGTGAAAGCCCATACAAGAATCAACAAATATAAGATTTGAAAACATAATTTTAAAAGTATTAACGCATTCAGTGTTAAAAATTTTAAAAGTTTAACTCATAAAGTTAAGATCCTGTGTCACCGAAAGTGGCAAGGGGATAAGTTAGATTAAACTTTGTATAAGTCAAAACAAGTCAAATCAATAAATGAGTGATGCTCCAACTCACCCAATGTATTATTTGGTCAAAATAGATTAAGTCAAGATGTGTCAAATAAAGAGTCTTAAGCCAGGCCGCCACTATGATTCAACCTCCCCTCTGGTATTATTTTGCTTTTTGGAAGAGAAAGTAGTGAAAGCCTAATGTATATTTCTTATTAAATTTAGATATTTTCCAATGGAACATCCAAATAAATCAAGAGTTTTAATTAATTTATGCAGGGAATGACTGTATTGACATTATCAGCATCAGTGCATGGACTAAAGCCACCTTGTGATGACAACAACACTTGTCATCCTAAAGGGATCCAGATTGGAATTTTCTACCTAGGACTTTACCTAATAGCCCTTGGTACAGGTGGGATTAAGCCTTGTGTTTCGTCATTTGGGGCAGATCAATTTGACGATTCTGATGAAACTGAAAAGAAGAAAAAGAGTTCTTTCTTCAATTGGTTCTATTTTTCAATTAACATTGGTGCACTTGTTGCTTCTACTGTTCTTGTTTGGATACAAACAAATGTTGGTTGGGGCTGGGGTTTTGGTATCCCTGCGGTGGCTATGGCTGTTGCTGTTGTAAGCTTTTTTTCAGGAACAAGATTATATAGGAATCAGAAACCTGGTGGAAGTCCCCTTACTAGGATTTTTCAAGTGATTGTTGCCTCTTTTAGGAAATTTAAAGTGAAGATTCCTAGAGATAGGTCTCTTTTGTATGAAACTGCTGATGAAGAGTCCGCTGTCCAAGGTAGCAGGAAACTTGATCACACTGAACAACTGAGGTATATCTTAAATCATTTTAACTTACATGTACTCGAATTTAGGATTCAGGATTTAGGGTTTAGAGTACAGACATCTATTATATTGAGTTTACGCGATAGTCCCATTTTGGAAACGTCCAGTGCCAAAGTCACTGAATGGGTAAGTCGCCAATCCCTGGACTATGTAATGCAGTATAAAAACTTTTACAATAGTTATCTTTTACGTAATTTGGTAGAATAAAAATTCTTTTTATATTGTCGATACATAGAACTTTAACTTTTACAACATACTCTTCATTTGTTTGTTCAATATAATTCATTCCTTATTAGAATATACTCTCCATGCATTGTCAGTACAAACACAAATCAAGCATGATTATTATTGTTATCTAATGAATGTCTTTTATAAGATACACCAAAAGTCATACCCTGGCTAAATAAATAAGTCTAATTTATATACACGGCAAGCGTAAAGATTTTCAGTACTATTAGTGTAGTGTTGAATTGTTATAGCAGGTTGTTTGTCTTATTTTACAGGTATCAGGTAACTTGCAGATTTTTTAGGTGACTTGATAATGTAAAAAAGGTTTTTACACTCGTCGATATATAGAAGTTAAACTCTACGTATCTAATTTTATAGAACTATACACGAGATCTTGAAACAATGAAAAAGTTCAATGTCCTATTAATTTGTTAGAAAAGTGAGGTATATTTAAATAAATATATCTAATTTTAATGCTTTGATCATCATTTTCTATCCAGTTTCTTTGATAAGGCAGCAGTGGAGACACAATCAGACAAAATCAAAGGCTCAGTTAATCCATGGAGCCTTTGCACTGTGACACAAGTTGAAGAATTGAAATCAATCGTCAGATTGTTGCCTATATGGGCAACCGGAATCATCTTTAGCAGTGTGTATAGTCAAATGGGAACTTTATTTGTTCTCCAAGGCAACACAATGGATCTTCACATGACCAATTCCTTTGAAATTCCTTCAGCTTCTCTTTCCCTTTTCGACACGATTAGTGTCATTTTCTGGGTACCTGTCTATGATCGTGTCATCGTTGCATTGGCAAGAAAATTCACCGGTCACAAGAACGGTTTCACACAGCTTCAGAGGATAGCAATTGGCCTAGTGATTTCGATTTTTGCAATGCTGATTGCTGGAACATTGGAAATGGTAAGACTAAGAACTGTAAGAGAACATAATTACTATGAGATGAGCCATATTCCTATGTCAATTTTCTGGCAAGTTCCTCAGTATTTTGTCATAGGTTGTGCTGAAGTTTTTACTTTCATTGGACAATTGGAGTTTTTCTATGAGCAAGCTCCTGACGCGATGAGAAGTTTATGTTCTGCTCTTTCTCTTATAACGACCGCGCTTGGGAACTATTTGAGTACATTTTTGGTCAATATAGTTACAGATATGAGCACTAGGAATGGTGGTCCTGGTTGGATTCCTGATAATTTGAACTATGGTCACCTTCACTATTTCTTCTGGCTCTTGGCTGTGTTAAGTGTACTCAATTTTGGATTCTTTCTATTTGTTGCAAAATGTTATACTTATAAGAAGGCAATAGGTCCAACATCATAATTTATTCCAATATGTAACAGTGTTATCAGAATGGTTCTCCCAACATCCTCATTATTAGTTTTCCTCTGTTTCTGCAAGTTACACTATTGTATTCAACATTCTTGATTATCTGAAATGAGAATTAAGGTTGTTTTCTTGTTTTTCTGAATTTTCAGTATGTTAATGCATTATATTTGGTGAAAAAATATTGTCTGGAAACTAAAGGTAAAGGTGTCAAACCGGCCGGGCTGGCCCTGTTCCGGATTGACCCTGACCAGTTTTAGACCGGACCGGCCTGGTAGTAAGGGGGCCGGGCAAGGCTGGGTTAGGACGGGGACCGGCCTGTGCCGGATAGATTTTTGGTACCGGTTAGTCGGATCGGTACGATCCGTTATGGCCAAGTCATTTGGGAACAGGTTAACGGGCCCGGACCGATTCAATGGCTATTTCAATTTTTATTTTTATTTATTTTTATTTTTTATAAAGTTGGCCATTTGGCAAAGGTCAGCTGCCATTTTGACCGTTGCCCAACGACCAATTTGCAAGAACAGTCTTTTTGGGCATTTTCTTTTCAAAAATAATACTTTTATTATTTACTTACTTAGCCCTTTGAAAACTATAAATAGACCCCCCTTCTTCTTCGTTTCTTCACTCATCTCTCAATTCTCAAACTCAAATTCTCAATTCAAGTTAAATCATGACCCCCGTGCTTCTAGAGTGCGCTCATATGTTTGGGAGCACTATGAGGTGGTAGAAAAAAAATGAAGAAGTTCGAGAAGTAAAATGCAAGAAGTGTGGTCGAGTCTGAAATGTCCGTCGAAAGTGGGAGGGCACAGGCTATTTAAGGAGGCATATGAAGAGTTGTCTTGAGCATCTTGCAGAAATTCGTATTTAAGTTGATTTGAGACAATTTGTGTTATTTTAAAATTATTAAACTTATTTAAGCTTAATGTTTTAGTTTGTTAGATTAATTTAAAGTATTATTGTGCAATGAAAATTTGAAATGAAACTACGAAAGCTTTCTAAGTTTGATCCTTACGCATCAAGTTATCAGCACTCCAATATAAGATTTAAACTATAAGTTATATTTTTTTCATGTTTATTGTATTATCTTAAATTCGTAATGTATTTTTGAAATATAAGACTTTTAAAGCCTTTGAAATTTATTCAAACATTCTTTTTATACGTTACTTTTTAGTGTTTTACATTTTTATTTTATCTTAATATAAATTACGATTTTTATACAAAATACAAAATACAAAAAAATAAAAATAAATAAAAAGCCGGCCCGACCTGGCCCGAAAACCGTTCCGGTTAAATTTTGCACCGGGGAAGGTCAAAACCGGTAAATCCAATAAAAAATAACCAGAAACCGGCCGGTTCCCTTTTCCTTTATCCTCGACCGGCCCGGCCTCTTGACACCTATAACTAAAAGCAGATGGAGCCTTTGTTTAACGGGTTCATGAATGAACTGGTTTCAACACGGAAGATATATATATATTGCTAGAAATGTTAAGGTGTACCTATCAAATTTAAATTTTGAATTTGCGTCTGCGTGCGAACGCCGGTAAATATCTTAATCAGTTAAAGTAGTAAAAAGAAATAGATACTTTTGTTAAAAAGAACTGCAATGATCCTTATTTATTTGTTCAGATGGGGATTGATGTATTCCTCTGATCAGCCCACAGTGACATTAACATAACTAGAAAATTCTACGCATCATTCATCTTTCCACCCAAAGGCAAGTAGCATAATGAGGATAGGTGATGACTAACAATGTAGACTGGATTTTGGATAAGCGGTAAATGTGCAAAAAAAAAAAAAAAAAAAAAAATGTTGTTAGGGGAAGAAAAGAATGTAAAACAACCAAGAGCTAAAACGTGAGCAATTATTAGAAAGAGAAAGGACTATGTTGATGATAAATTCTTCTTTTTCTTTCTTCGGTTTTATCAATGAAAAAAAGCTCACCTGTATTTTGCTCTAAGGTAATTTTAGGGGAAAAACTAAAAGATACAATTCATAATACTGATCAATACAAATTTTATCAAATTCTTATCCTTATTATGTCTAAACTAGCTGATCCCATGTAACTATATAAACTAGTATTCGACAGTATGTGCCAGCAAGTTGAAAAACTAAATCAGAATATATATCTCTGGTGGTACTGTCTAATATTAATTAGTTCGTTAATCAAAATGTTCACATTCTTTCTCTGCCCATTATAGCTAGGTTGTCACTACCCGAATTTCTCACGTTCGAGAGTCGTGATGGCGCCTACTAGTGAAAGCTAGGCAAGCCAATCAATAGAATTATTTGCCTTAATTTCTATTTTTAAATTCATTACAACTTAAAACCAATAACTAAATAACAGCATAACTTAACGAGCGGAATAATAAAATTTCAGTCTTTAAAATACCGCTAATAAAATCTCCTTAACGCAACTACCCAAGATTTGGTGTCACAGCTTCACAAACCGTCTAAGAGTACTACAAATAAGGGTCTGAAAGAAATAACAAAGTACTGTCTCTGGGACTACATAAAAGAAATAGGTAGGATAGATAGCGGGAGACACCAAGGCCTGCGGACGCCTGCAGGACTACCTTGGGTCGCCTGATAAGCAAGAAACTGGAAGCTCACTATGGTCCGAAATCTGCAGCGCTGGGATCTGCACAAAAGAGCGCAGAGTGTAGTATCAGCACAACCGACCCCATGTGCTTGTAAGTGCCTGTCCTAACCCCGGCGAGGTAGTGGCGAGGCTAAGACCAGACTCCAGATAGACCTGTGCAGTTTTATATATATATATATATATATATATATATATATATATATATATATATATATATATATACACACACACACACATCTACAGCGGAAAGATAATTAAACAATTAAAGCTGGGGAAGGAAAACATGCTTCGAGGTAGCAGATAAAACATATCATCAATGAATAATAAGGAAACTACAATTTAACTTCAACACGAATAAAGAGAAATACAGGCAACTTTCACTTTCAATTCTATCTTGTTGTAGGCGTGCAACCCAATCCCATTTCTCATATCTTGTGGTAGGCGCACCACCCGCTCCTATTTTATTATATCTTGTGGTAGGCGTACCACCCGCTCCCATTTCATCATATCTTGTGGTAGGCGTACCACCCGCTCCCATTTACATCATATTTTGTGGTAGGCGTACCACCCGCTCCCATTTACAAGTCATCACAAAAATCACAAGAAATCCCGGCAAGGGAACAAAAGCAAAATAATAACTTCCCAGCAAAGGACCAATAACATCAAAGCAAACATCACGGCAAGGGAACAATAACATCAAAGAAAACATCCCGGCAAGGGAGAATCAGCTATAACCAATCTTAACTCAACTTCTACTCAGCTCAACTAATGCCAATACTCAATTATAATTAAAGTCCACGATAAATAAACTGAGTTCTTGCTCAACATCGAGAATCATCAATTAAGCTTTAACATATTCCCACAATTGAAACAGTTCCATCTACAATTAATCTCCAAATCCAATTATCATTATTTTAAGTCTAAACATGACCCATTAATATGACACTGGACCCTTTAATTCTTAACAAATCCTTATTCAACTAATCTATTTAGCAATTGACTTTATACCTGTAGAAGAAATTTAAACATATAACAAAGAAGAACAACTGTAATGAAGAAACCAGCGTAGCAATTCCTCACGTGAATTCCCATTTTCACATAAAAATACCAAGAATAATATTCAGCAATTTGAACAAGAATCACACCAAAATTATCCGTTTAATACTCACGATCATGCTCGACACCAACGTATAGATACTCGTCACCATGCCTATACGTGGTACTCAACAAGAAGCAATTAACAAATAGGACACAACTCCTAATCCCTCAAGCTAAGGTTAGAACGGATACTTACCTCGCTTTGCAGCCAAATTCAAGATTCCAACAAACCTTCGCCTTGAAACTTTGTGTCCGAAGGCTTCAAATCTTAGTTAAGCTTTCCAATGTCGAAATATAAATTCCAGTAACTTTTGCAGGGCAGCGAACTGAGGCGGGTGTTAGATGCGCTATCGAGCTTCGACCTCGACTTTAGTCTATCAAAGATGAATTAATAAATTTTCTGAAATTGTTGATGAGTCATATTAGTCTGGTATGTCCCTTAAGGTATAAAAATCCAGATTGGAATCACTGCCACCAATTTAATTGAATGAAACTTTTCTGAAGGAATATATCTCTTCCAAAGCAACATATCCAATTATAAAAGAACTTCGAATGTCGATTTAGATCACTACTGTAAAATGGAATGGAAGAATGACCATGCAAACCCTAGGGCCGATTTTTTTTTTTGTACAACAAAGATTAATCAATTTTCAAGAAGGACGAACGGAAAGAGGGGTGCATGGCTTTGAAAACGAAAAATCGAAGGTGTTTGGTCTAGTATGATTAGAATGGAAGAAAAGATTGTCACAGTTAGTTTCCAACATGAATTGATATACTACAATTTGACTCCTACTCAAATTACTAATGATAGTCGGATAAGGAAAGACGTGTTTCAGAGTACTGCTTGAATTAAAAATTGTGGTGATACGAATCTACACAATAATCAACTGTGATGAATTCATATATTCTACCAACTGCCACGTGTAGTGTAGTAGATCAACTATGTGCTCCATTTGCTTAATATGATACCACTTATTCTTGAATAAACGACATCGAAACATTCTTGAAATGCCCAAGTCCTAAATCACGATACGGACCTACTTGAACTATCAAAACACTTATACAGGTCCGTCTACTAAAAATATTGAGGGAAGTCAACTCACTTGAGGTTTAAAGCTCTATTTCACATTTTAATCCCTTTTTTTTCACATAAAAACGTTCTGAAAAATTATACAGACTGCACATGCAAATCGAGGTGAGGTAAAAAGGAGAATTTAAGCCTCGGAACACTGAATTCAATCTAAAAACAAGTGATGACCCTTTGGGTAGTCACATAGGTACAATAAATAAAATAAAAGATATAATGTTCTATCGTTATTGTTTCTTCCATCTTGCATTGCTTTAAGAATTTCGCATAAGCTGATATTTGAGCGAGTAACTTTGTGAACGAAATCTTCACATACAATTGCTTCAGTACCTCAAGGAATCGCCCAAAATACTTGTTTAATTTTTCTCTCTTTATTCTTTGAGGGAAAGGTAACGCATGCACGTGTTTGCTTTCTTCAGTTTCCTATTTCTTTTCTCCTTACCCCTTTTTCTTTTGAGTAGCACTATTCTCATGTTAGGATCGAAATAATCAGGTTTCATGCGAAAGCTAGTAAAGCAAAGCTTGAACAACAACAAATCAGTCAACAAAAGAGAAATATACCAAAAAGGACACAAATATTTAACATGGTTCAGTCAATTGACCTACGTCCACGGCGGAGATGAGCAATCCACTATACAAAAGAGAGTATAAAATATCAAGAGAACAGCCTCACGAAGAGGCAAACACAGGTGGCACGCTAACACTTGTCCCGAAATTCTCCCCCTAAACAAGACTCTCGAGCCTCCTGTGTCTACATTGTAGATGGTACTGAATGAGAAGGACGAATCTTCAATTTATAGAACTCCAAACATTTTCCCACAAGAAAAGGGACTAGCCAAGTGTATGTTGTTGTTGTTCTTCTCTATCCTCACAAGGTAGGGGTAAGGTCTGCATACACATTACTCTCTCCAGGCCCCACGGTGTGGGATAATACTGGGTATGTTGTTGTTGTTGTTGTAAAAGGAACTAACCAAATATGAAAGAATTATATTTTCCTTCTAAGAAAAGAAAGACTCAATTATGATAAATATATTATCCTTTCCTTTATGATATAGGAAAACCAATTATGGCAAGAAAATCTGGACAAACACCTAACAAAATTTCGGGACAAGTGTTAGTGTGCCACTTGTGTTTGCCACTTTGTGAGGTTGTTCTCTCGATATTTTGTACTCTCTTTTATATAGTGAATTGCTTTATCTCCGCCGTGGATATAGGTCAATTGACCGAACTATGTTAAATATTTGTGTCTTTTTTGGTGTATTTCTCTTTTGTTGACTGGTTTATTGTTGTTCAAGGTTTTCTTTACTAGCTTACGCATGACACCTGATTATTTCGGTCCTAACAAGTGGTATCAGAGCGTCGATTATTTATCCGGATTTTTATGAAATGAAGGCAAATGTGATCAAGATGGTATGTTTGAATTGGAGCTATTATAACGTTTGGAGAAGCAAGATGAAAGATTTGTTGTTCTTGAAGAAGATCCATCTACCCGTTTTTGCAGCTCATAAACCCGAGAGTATATCGGATGAAGACTGGAATTTCGAGCACCAGCAAGTATGTGGATATATACGACAATGGATTGAAGACAATGTTCACAACCATATTTTGAATGAGACACATGCGAGATCGTTGTGGGAAAAGCTAGAGACTCTTTATGCATCAAAAACTAGGAACAACAAGTTGTTCCTGCTAAAGCAATTGATGAACATTAAATACAAGGAGGGCAACCCTATCCTTGATCACATAAATGATTTTCACGGAGTCATTGATTAGCTGTACGGAATGGATGTTAATTTTAATGATGATATACAAGGATTTTGGCTTCTTAATACTCTACCAGACCCTTGGGAAACTCTTCGTGTTTCTTTGACAAATTCAGCTCCTGGAGGTAAGGTAACCATGGAATATGCCAAGAGTGGTCTGTTGAACGAGGAAGTAATGAGAAAATCTCAGGGTTCGTCCTCACAAGCAGACATCTTGGTTACACAAGACCGGGGGAGAGAAAGAACAAGAGGTTCGAGGAATAGAGGTAAAAGTAGAGGTAAGTCAAGGCCCAAATACCATAATATTACATGCAACCACTGTAGCAAGAAATGACATATCAAAAGGTTTTGCCACAAGTTGAAGAAAGACATTAGAGATGGAAAGAAAGTTGAAAATAACGAGAAAAATGTTGCTGCTATTGTTCGAGATAACCTTCTTTTTGCTTATGATGAAAATGTCATCAATTTGGTATCCCATAAGACGAGCTGGATAGTAGATTCTGATGCTACTTCACATGTCACACGAAGGAAAGATTTTTTCTCATCTTATACTCATGTTGACTCTGGAGTATTAAATATGGGCAATGCCAGTAAACTTAAGGTGTTTGGTGCTGGCACAGTTTGTTTAAAAACTAATAATGGTTCAATGTTAATTCTTCAAGATGTCAAGCATGCTCCAGATTTTCCTTTCAATTTGATCTCCGCGGAAAGATTAGATGATGAAGGTTACCATAATGTCCTATTAATGGCCAATGGAAGCTCACCAAGGGTTCATTAGTAGTGGCTCGAGGAATCAAGTCTTCTCAATTATATGTGACACATGGCTCTATTCTTAATGACTCCATAAATCTGGTGGAAAGTAATACTTTATCAGAATTGTGGCACAGAAGATTGAGTCATATGAGTGAGAGGGGGATTACGTGTTGGGCTAAGAAAATTTGCTTTCTGGAGAAACAAGAAAAGCTTAAAAGGTGTATCCATTGTTTAGCTGGCAAACGGAAAATGGTTTCCTTTCATAGCAATCCTCCTTCAAGAAAGCTCGAATTATTGGAGTTAGTACACTCTGATTTGTGTGAACCTTTTAAAGTAAAGTCAAAAGGTGGTGCACTTTGCTTTGTGACCTTCATTGATGATCATTCTCGCAAGTTCTAGGTGTATCCTTTAAGATCTAAAAATCAAACACTCAGTGTATTTAAGGAATTTCAGGTTTTAGCTGAGAGACAGACGGGGAAGAAATTAAAATGCATTTGCACTGACAATGGTGGTGAATATTGTGGTCCCTTTGATAACTATTGCAAGGAACAAGGAATTCGTCATCAGAAAACTCCGCCCAAGATGCCACAATTGAATGGTTTGACAAAGAGGATGAATAGAACTGTAGTTGAGAGAGTTAGATACTTGCTTTCAGAGGCTAAACTTCCAAATACATTTTGGGCGGAAGCACTTAACGCTGTGGCCTATGTTATCAATTCGTCTCCTGCTGTTGCTTTGGATGATGGTGTCCCAAAAAGAGTTTGGTTTGCCAAAGATGTTTCCTATGATCACCTTAGAGTTTTTGGATGTAAAGCTTATGTGCATGTCCCCAAAGATGAGAGATCAAAACTGGATGTCAAAACTAAATAGTGCATCTTTATCGGTTATGGTCAAGATGAGTTTGGGTATCGTTTTTATGATTCAGTTGACAATAAACTTATTAGAAGTCGTGATGCAATATTATTTAAAGACCAGACTATTGAAGATATTGACAAAGCTGAGAAGATAGATTCTCAGAATAATGAGAGCTTAGTTGATATTGATCAAGTTTCTATTGCCAAGGAACCTATTGCACATGAAGGAATCCAAGACAATAATGAAGATAGTGATCAAGATCAAAATGATCATCATGGTGTAGATGTTATGGATGCTCCAGTTGAAGAAGTTGTGGTTGATCAGCATCCAATTCCTGCTCAGCTAACTACTTCGGATGCTCCTGAAACCTCTCTTAGAAGATCTACAAGGGAGAAACAAAAATCCATGTGCTATCCTCTTGATGAGTATGTACTTTTGACTGATATGGGAAAACCTGAGAGCTATGATGAAGCCATGCAAGATACTCACAAAGATCAGTGGATAGAAGCTATAGAAGATGAAATGGAGTCACTCCATGAGAATGTCACATATGAGTTAGTAAAATTGCCGAAAGGTAAGAAAGCTTTTATCAAACGTAAAGCAAGATAACCATACCTCCGCGCCCAGGTACAAGTCTTTGAAAGAGTTAATCACAAAAGAATAGTTTTTGAAAGAGCTTTCATCAAGAGAGAAGAGAGAAGAAAAGTATTTATTTTGCTGCAGATTTTTATTCCGACTAGCTAACTTCAAATCACGCTTTCCGATTCCTTAACCGTTAGATCGGGCTGCAATTTTGATCGAGTATTCATAACGTCTTGGTCTTTGATTTGAACAGTAAATATTGGATTTGAGGCCCGTAGCATCTGATTTCAGACCCCGAACAGTAGCTCCAGTTTTGTGACTTCTCCTCTTTCTTCAATTGATTTGTTATTGCTCTTGTTGCTATTGTTGCTCCGTATTTGACAATTGTTGTGTAGCCAATTGGGAGAAGTTTTGTAACTTTCTTATTGTTATAGTGGAGTTTTTTGGATCTTTGTGATCCCGTTGTTTTTACCTTCGATTTGAATGGTTTTCCATATTAAAATTTGATTACTTTATCTTCTTTATTTTCGGATTTGCCTCTTCCTCGATATAATACCTCACCGCTGGTTTGTTATTTTTCTGCTCCTCAGTAGTCTCAACTTGCTTGCTAGTCAACTCATCCTTTTGCTTTACCACGAGACCCTTCAATGCTTTATCGTTCCTGAAAGACACTGATTTTATTATTTCTTTTGGATTCTTTGTGATATCGGAAGGGAGAGTTCCGTGAGCCCTCTCAGATGGCATATTAACAATCCTTCCTATTTGCCTCTAAGTTCCGGATGGATGTACCTTGAGTCTCAAATTTCTCGTTCGACTTAATTAAGAAAGCCTTCATTAAATCCTCCAAACTTGATTGGTTGGAGTGTTGAGGATGGGTATTGCTGCCTTAGCTGACTTTGAAACCCTGAAGGTTCTTGTCCCAAGGGTCTAGGATTATTCTGCTGCCAAGAATTCAAACTAGCACTCGATGAACTCTACAAAATATGAGGGTGCCTCTGACCCATGGGGTTGAAGTAGCTTTCCCCTTGATAGTTCTCTCGGTTGAAGTTGCCCACATCATTCACCTCCTCATCTGCAGCTGAGGCTTGATACTCATTAGTTGAGTGTCCCATTCTACATAATTGCAGGCTATTTGTGATTCACTTTGCATCTTAAGTAAGGTCAACTTTCTGATTGCTTTAGCCATGAGCATGCACAAAAATCAAGTTATTGATTAAAGGAAGTGTTGAGCTATGAACACATAAGAGTAATAGGATGAGTGTTCTAGATAAATTTTTATTCACTTTTGATTAAGAATATTTTTTTTCTATTTTTGTAATAAATTCATAAAATTACATATTTTTTCTTTTCTTCCAATTATTTATAACTAATTTTTTAAGGTGCAAATATATTAATAGTCAGTTTTAAGATTTTTTTTTTTTTTTTTTTTTTTTTTTGCTTACAAAAGATGATTAATTTGAAGAGCATCAACTACAATATTAGAATCAATATTTTAAAAGGTATTTTTTGGCGAGCGAACTCTGGGGAGAGGCGTACTAAAAACACTTCGAGGCGTACTTGTGGGCATAAATATTGTAGGGCGTAAGCCCCAATCTTTAGGGCGTTCGCATATATATTTTTTTTTAACATTCTGGGTGCATTTGAGGCATAAGCCACAAAAAAAATTTCAGATTCGAGCTAAAATTGCTCAATGAAATATTTTTAAAACATAAATATCCAAAAGTTAACTACTCATAGTAATTTCTCAAATTAAAAATCTAAAAAGCCAATGGTCTTTAAATTATTTATCCTAATTTCTTAATCTATTCTCTTTATCGTTTATTGAATAACAAATACACTTTGCACCTTTATGTGCAAAATGCAAAATACAAAATAAGGATTTTTGTCCTTTAATTTTTACTTCGTTTTCATGCTCGCATTTCCCTTCTTTATCTTTGATTTTTTTTCACTTTTTTGTTTTTTCTTTTTGCATTCTTTAATTTGTTCTTTTCAAATTAGTTTTTGATTTTAATATTTTTTCTGTATCGCTCTAGTTTAGATATAGTTTTGAAGAATCTATTCTCACTATTTGTATTATAATAAGTATTTGTGCTTTGTTATATAGGTTTAAGTTTTTAAACAATAATTTTATATTATTGTCACTATTATTTTTTGAATTATTAGGGGCTAGAGTATTATTTTTATTCCAATATAGTCATGTCATAGTTGTAAGGCATCTTTACGTCTTTCACTTTTCAAGTAAAATATTCTATTGTAAAATAATAATTTATATATTTATTTATTTAATTTTTAAAATATTAAAAAATTAAATATATTGTAACAGCTCAGGCCACCGCTCGTAGAAATTGTCCGCTTTGGAGCCTTCGCCCCTCACGGTTTTAAAACGCGTCTACAAGGGAAAGGTATCCAAGCCCTTATAAGGCACTCTTCGTTCTCCTCTCCAATCGATGTGGGATTTGCCTATACCAATGTGAGGTTTGCCCCACCACTGGGTTTGCCCCACCCCGGCCCGGCACCGGCTCTGATACCAACTGTAACAACCCAGGCCACCGCTCGTAGAAATTGTCCGCTTTGGAGCCTTCGCCCCTTACGGTTTTAAAACGCGTCTACAAGGGAGAGGTATCCAAGCCCTTGTAAGACACTCTTCGTTCTCCTCTCCAATCGATATGGGATTTGCCTATACCAATGTGGGATTTGCCTAAGGCAAGCCTTTACATATATATAGAGCTTACACTACATTTTTCACGGCTTACTCCTCGCTCCGTGTTAAATAAAATACCTTCTCTTGCGCCCACACCTTCTAAACCACTTATTAGAACGCCAATGATATGTCTGTCAATTTTAGTTCCCTTGCCTTGTTTTTCCCTATTCATATTCTCTAATTTTCTTTTTTGTTATGAGATGCAATAAAATGGAGAACGTTTTTTTTCTTTTTCTTTTTTTTCTTTTCTTTTAGAACACAGAGAAAGAGATTTTCCGAGACGCATCTTAGCTTCAAGTTGAATGATTTTAAAATTAAACTCATAAAAAGGACTAGCATTTAATTTGTCTTGGCATTGCCCATTTCTTTTCTTTTTCATTAAAACGATACAATTCTTAGAATTTCTCCATGCTCTTGCTTTCACTGATTCTATAATCTTTTGCGAAACTCAAAGGGTGATAGTCACTCAAAAACGAAAATCTATTTTCTATTTGCATTATTATTAGCACAAGAAATTTATACCAAATTAACAAAAAATATATGATCTGAGAAAATAAACCAACAATATAATATTTATTTTTATACAATTCAATATAATTTAGCCTCTTGTTTTAAGTCAGGATTTTTTTTGTTACTTTAGTGTCACGTGCACAAGTTTTGACCCAAAAGGATAAATTTTATAGGTAACAATAGCATCAAATCGTATCCCTAGTGTAAAGGGATAATGATTCGGGTCATATTACTGGCTTAAAATCTTGAACAATATTAAATTTAAAAAAAAAAAGAACTCTCCAACTCCAACAGTATTAGTATACTACTAGATAAATATTCACACTCTTTATTCTTTTCCTAATACGTATCAAACACAGATTCTGAATCGTACACTGAGCTGTACCACCCTTTTATAAATATTCCCTCTTTCCTCTACTCTAGGAACTGTACACCAGCGGGAACTGCCATATTTGTATCTTTATTTCCTCGGCCGCCTCCCTCAAACCTACAAGGAAAGTCTTCCTTTTTCTTCTTTCTCTTCATTGAGGTACTTTTAATCTTTTCTAAATATCTATGGTGATAATTGTAGTAGTACTTCTTTTCTCTCTCTCTCTTCTTTTTGGTTTCTGATATTGACATATATAGAGTGTGCATGTAGTAGTTATCTTTGTTTTTCTCTTATCTTCTATGTATTTACTTTAACCATGATTATATCTATACATCTTTTTTTTTTTTTTAACTGTTCTCGGAATCTTAAATTTGTTAAGGATAATTAATGGATCTCCATTCCCGTGGAATATAAATGCTTAACGTAGGCTGCTTACATCACACCTCAAGGGGTGCGGTCTTTTTCAAAACCCTGAACATAGAATACTTCATGCATCCGAGTTTTTTTTTTTTTGGCGTTATGTTGTTCTGTATTACAACAATTCACAGTTTTTGGTGCTTGAACAAGGATTTATCATATATACACTTATGTAAATGATTGTACACTATATTAATTAACATCTTATAGCTGATATATGCCTTATTTTCAAGTTAATAATATAACTTTTTATGGATAACTACTGATAGTTGAACGTAAATGATTTTGCGTTTTTTTAGACGACCTGATAGTTTGAAATTTCAATTATGCTCCAACATCTAATGTGCCAAAACAATCGAATTCACTTATTCCTTATACTATGGGCATCGGTCTATTCCAGGTTCCTAAGTAGTTTGCATGCATGAACAAAAAATTGAGACCATATTGAACCAGTTCCTAGCCATGTTTTTTGCATTCCTTGTTTTCTTATATTCGAGAGATGTCAATCCAATTTTGGCTAATTGGTACCGTTATGCATCTCGTACGTAATGATCTTGGAATAATTTGTATAATAGGCATGCCGTTATTGGAAAACTAATTCAAAGTTATAGTAGGAAACCTAAATTGTTTAGGATTTGATATTTTCTAGTTTATTTAATTCATGTCTAAATAGGATCTATAGCCTGAATTAATATAGGAATAGATTTTCATATTCTAGTTGAAATAGGTTTTGTACTATTATAAATAGGAGTATTGGTAGCTTAATTATTTTATGTCTGAAAAAGTGTGAAGAAGTGTTGAGAATTGTGACAAGAATTGTAGAGATCCTTCGAGAATTACTCAATTAAATTTTATGTTTGTTTGGCCTTAGGCTGTCACATTGATTTGAAAACTAGAGATTACAAGCTCTACATCTGGTGAACCCGTGGCTATAGAAGCTAGAATGGAAAGAGATGGCGACGACTACACAAAGGACGGGACTGTTGACATCTATAAAAAACCAGCTAATAAGAAGAAAACTGGGACGTGGAAGGCCTGTCCTTTCATCCTCGGTATGGTTTTCGTTTATCCACAGAAGTAGTTGTTTATAATTCATTTTTAGTTATAATAGTATCAATAGCCTTGACATGGTAACGTCGATTTCTACAGGGGATGAAGGATGTGAGCGATTGGCATACTATGGTATGAGTACTAATTTGGTGAACTACATTCAAAAAAAGCTCAATCTAAGTAATGCTGTGTCGTCAAGAAGTGTAACAAACTGGCAAGGAACCTGTTATGTCACGCCATTGCTTGGAGCATTCTTGGCTGATGCCTATCTCGGCCGATACTGGACAATTGCAACTTTCTCAACCCTTTATATCATTGTAAGTATACATCAGTAACTTAATATGTAGAGGTTTCTTGTCATTCAGATTTTGTTAGCGAGTAGGCTGATTTAAGAATTGATGAACTTAACTTACTTATGTAGGGAATGGCATTCTTGACAATGTCTGCTTCAATAAGTGGACTAAAGCCAGCCTGTGATAACGAAAGTTGCAACCCAACAGGATCACAGAAAACAGCATTCTTTGTTGCAATCTACTTGATTGCCTTTGGAACTGGTGGGATAAAACCTTGTGTCTCTTCTTTCGGGGCAGATCAATTTGATGACAATGATGAAACTGAAAAGAAAAGCAAAAGTTCTTTCTTTAACTGGTTTTACCTCTCAATCAACGTTGGTGCACTTATCGCTTCGTCTGTTTTAGTTTGGATACAAATGAATGTAGGCTGGGGCTGGGGTTTTGGAGTTCCAGCTGTGGCTATGGCCATCGCATTAGTGTTTTTCTTTTCAGGTACTCGTCTATATAGGCTCCAACCCCCAGGAGGGAGTCCCCTTACTCGCATATTGCAGGTATTTGTAGCATCTATCAGAAAATGTAATGTCAAACATCCTCTTGACGAGTCTCTTCTTTATGAGACTTGTGATATCGAATCCAAAATCAAGGGAAGTCGCAAGCTTGAGCACTCAGAAGGATTCAGGTAACTGTGTCCTTACATTCTCAGTTTCATTCTCCATAAATAGTTGCAACTCTATTATATTGTATACTAATTTACAGTATGTGTTTCGCCTCTTGAAAAATGAAACTTAGGTTGTTTGACAAGGCTGCTGTAGAAACTGGATCTGATAAAGTCAATGGATCAGTGAATCCCTGGAGGCTCTGCACAGTGACTCAAGTTGAAGAGGTCAAGTCGATCATCCGTCTACTCCCCGTGTGGGCTACTGGTATTGTGTTTTCCTGTGTCTACAGTCAGATGAGCACAATGTTTGTCCTACAAGGCAACATAATGGACCAACACATTGGCCCCCACTTTACGATTCCATCTGCATGCTTATCCATATTTGACACCCTCAGCGTAATTTTCTGGGCGCCTATTTATGACCTAGTCATCATTCCCCTTGCACGAAAGTTGACAGGCCACGAACGAGGATTCACTCAGCTGCAGAGGATGGGCATCGGTCTTGTTATTTCAATATTCGCCATGGTTGCTGCTGGGGTTCTAGAGGTGATTCGGCTTGACTATGTGAGGAGGAACAACTATTATGACCTCAAGACGATTCCTATGTCCATCTTCTGGCAAGTTCCTCAATACTTGTTGATTGGATGCGCGGAAGTGTTCACATTCATCGGTCAGCTAGAGTTCTTCTATGACCAGGCTCCTGATGCCATGAGAAGTTTGTGTTCAGCCCTCTGTCTTACAACTACTGCATTAGGTAATTACCTAAGTAGTCTCATCGTTACAATCGTGACGAATGCAACCACAAGGCATGGAAAGCTTGGATGGATTCCAGATAACTTGAACAGAGGCCACCTTGACTACTTTTACTGGCTATTGGCCATCCTCAGCTTCATCAACTTCTTCGTATATCTCTGGATCGCGAAATGGTACACTTACAAGAAGGTAACTGGGAAGCCAGCTTTTACACGTTAGATATATATATTCATCGTCTTCATGTGGGCTACTATGGATTGATAGTTTACATGAGAATTGTTCTATCCATGAATTTTCCTTTCATAAAAATCAGTTAGTTGCAATTTCGATAAAAGAAACCAATTTTACATCACTCTCGTGTATTTTGTTTTCATATTTTCTACGTGTAAAAATAAGGATCCCCTTGGAAATTTGACATATAATTAAAAAGAAATTGCAATGGATAACATATACCTGGTAAGAATGCAAGACAATGTCAAAGTACTCCATGCGTCTTAGTAAAAGTTTTCATGTCGATTTTGTTGAAATTAGAATTTAAGCAGGGTTATTCAAAATTGAATAATACTAATAATTTGAACCGAAGAAAGTCTTAGTGATTTGTTGATATCGAATTATAGAATTAACAGTTCGAGAACGACTTGAAATTATATGATTAACGGAATATATTTGAAATTATATGACTAACGGGTTATCAGTTCAAGTATCACTTTATTCATTTTTAAAAAAAAATTGATTTAACCTATAAGCTTATATGATATACTTAATTTTCATTTACCATTAACTATATGAACTCATGTGGCGTTCAGTATGACTACTTAATCTATCAAGCTTCAAGTTAAAAAAATAGAAAATTATTCATGTTTTCGTATTTGGTGTTTTGATAGATAAAAAGATTTATTTTTTATGATGATCTTTAGCCAAACTGATAACGAACAGATACGAATTAGTAATTATGAACAATGAAGCGTACTATAACACCCTAAATTCACGTTAAATGGAGTATATGTTTATGTTAAAAAAAATGAACATATACAAGTTTGTTAGGGCATCTCCAACCCTATGCATCATTTTTTGCACCATTTTGATGCATGCACCAAAATGGTGCAAATTAACTCCAACCCATTGCACCATTTTTGCACCAAAAAAGAATATTTCTTTTATATTCTTCTCTCTCTCTTATATTATATTATTTTCTTTTACTTATCCATTCCATGTAATTCATAATATTTTGTTATAAATCATTTAACAAAAAATTATTTTATACCATAAAATTTTAAATAATATAGATTGTAATCAAATGTTATACGTTATACATATTAATGGAAATCATTGATAAAATATAATTAAATAAATACTATCACATTACGGTAGAATTTATTTTAATTTCTACATAAATATTCAACTTTCATGATTAGTACGTTGCTCCCATAAATGCTCTACTAATGCATTACGAAGTGCAAAATGACCATCTTTGTTCTTAATTTTTTTGTGTCGAGCTAAAAATAAGTAGGTATATTAGGAATCTAAAATTATAAATTAAAATTTATAATATGTTAAATTAAAAGTGTTATATAATAAATAAATAAAAAATATTAATGAATAGTAATTGTGTAGATGAATAGGTATATTAGGAATGTAAATGTAACAATTAAAATTTATAATATGTTAAATTAAAAGTGTTATATAATAATAAAATAATAATATATATGGATGAATAGTAAAATTGTGTAATGAATAGTGTTGCACCAAATTTGGTGCAACACTATTCATGCACCAAAATGGTACAAAATATAATGCAAGATTGGAGCAACTTTGCACCATTTTTTGCACCAAAATAGCATTTGGTGAAAGAAATGGTGCAAGGTTGGAGATGGTCTTATAACTTTAAAATTAACCAAATCCAAATAATAAAGAGAAGTGGGGTTAGGTTACATACAATAACAATAAAAAAATTTATATCAATGATTGTTTACACTATTTTTCGAACTCCAGGAACAATTTCAAACTCCAGTGGTCATTCTTGAAGTTTTTTCGTTAAGTAAAAATTATTTTTATTCAAATTTTATTTTTGCATTAACGAATGACTATTTTCCTTTTTTGTTTTATTTGGGATTTTTGCGTTGTAGATCTCTTTTAAGAATCTATTAATATAAATAGCATCATTTTTTAAATATTTCCATAACAGCGGTTTAAATTCCAATGTACCATGTTTTTAAAAATACTTAGAATCTCATAACAAACTCATTTAAAAATTAGATTCCAATAATTTAGGATTTACTTCCTTTTGCTCTCCTTCTCCTAATACTTTCATCCTCTCTCCTTTTATTTTTGTTCCCAATAATTTATACTATCTTTTTTTTCTCTCTCTCTCTCTTCCCAGATGAATAGCCTGTTTGGCTAATTTCTTTTTTTTTTTCGGCCAAAAGTATTTTGTATTTGTCAAAAATATTTTTAGCCAAAAATTGAGGTGTTTGGACAAATTTTTAGAAGGAAAAAAAGTACTTTTTAGGAGAAGCAGAAGCGGATTTTGAGAAGTAGAAAAATGTAGCTTCTCTTCAAAAGCACTTTTCTGAAAAACACTTTTTAGAAAAATACATTTAGAATAAGTTTTTTAAAGTTTGACCAAACACTAATTACTGCTCAAAAGTACTTTTCAAATTAATTAGTCAAACACAAAGCGATTCTTACCAAAACTACTTTTTTGAAAAAAACACTTTTAAAATAAGCATATTTTAGAAATTTGACCAAACAGACTAGAAGTCACGGTTTGAATGCTTGAATATTCTTTTTTTTCCCCCTCTTTTTTTCCTCCCTCTACTCTCTCCTCTGTAAATGCTACTACACCAAAGATTAAAAATTCTTAATTAGGGGTTAAATGCTAGAACAAGTTGGGATTACGTGTTTATAAGCTGAAGAGCTATAATTGAGATTATTACTAATTTATTCTTGATAATATTGTATGCATCATCGCAACCTTTTGCATCATCACAATATTATGTAATTGTGATGATGCAAGAGGACAATCTCCTATTAGTATCCCAATAATAAGTTGAGGACAAGTTGCATCATTACAACCTGTTGCACATAATCCTAAGTCCATGCCACTACGAGATTTGAGAAATGGTTAGTATTCTTATTGTCCTGTTTCTTGTTCTGTACCTAATCATATTTTTTATAGTTATCAGTCAGAATTTTCTTCAAGGGGTAACAAAATATAAATAATTAAATATATCAAAAAATCAAGGAGACTCAACGTATAGTAAATATAAATAAATTAAAAAAATTATCTAACAATATAGTGTAATTTTACGCGAAGGGGTGTCGCTTGACACCCCTTAATTCAATGTGGCTCTGCCACTGACCAAGACTTTTACTAGTTTATCCTTAATAATATTGTTTAATTCACAAAATGCTTTTCCCAAAATAAATTTACTAACTTTCTCTTTATTTCATATTTGTTGTTCATCTTTTTTTTTTTACATAGAAACTTTTTAATTTATAACCTTTTGTAAAGTTTTAAAGGGCATTTTAGTTATTTTAATAAAAGGACAACTTATCAGTACTTTTTTTACTAAACACATCAACTGTTTATTATCAGTTTTAGTATTTCTATCCAAACATATAAATGCTTATTTAAAAAATCAATTTCAGTACTTAAAAATACTTTTTTAGCACTTCAAGCTTATTAGCTGTTTACAATTTGCTAATCCAAACGGACTCTTAGTAATATACTTGGTATATACTACTATTAAGATTTAAATATTAAAACATGAAAGAAATCATAAACCAAAAATATATAAAATTCTCCAAATACATGTTAAATAATATGTGCATTATGGAAAAAAAGGAGGTGGGGGTGCGGATTAAGGAACAAATTCGTAGGAGACAAATAAGGAACAATAATAAACTACGGATTTTCGGCATATGGCTGGGGTATCAGTTTTGGTTAGGAACTGCTACAGAAATAATATTTTTGTTGCTACTGATTGATATATTAAGTTTACTGCTATAAATATTTTTAAATATTGCTTAGTTATGTAAAGAACCCGACCAGTCCATTCTTAGTAAATCGCAACAAATGTTAAAGACCGCTTACTACTCAGAACATACATGTTCAGAATCTGGGCATTCAGAAACAACAGAATTTCACTCCCTCAATAAAATTAAATTCACGAAGATAAACTATACAAAATAATAGACCAAAGGCATTATTTGTTCCTGACTTGGTTTCTGAAACGTCTTCTTCTAGTAAGTAGCTACTGTAACTGCATGACTGAGTTACCATTGATAAGTCAAGATAAATAGGTGATTCAACTCCTTCATACATCTTTGTCCATATTATAAGTTGATTGTTACTTGGTCTTAGTAAGTGTCTTTACTTACCTCAATTGGTTGAGCAGGGTACGAATGTCACACTTAAGGAAATCTATGGATTTGTAGTTGTAACGACTCAGACGATCGGTTTGAGCATTTGCATTCCGTTCAGCTATTTGAAGTCTTGAGCGTTGCCGTATGAAGTATTATGACTTCTGTGAATCGTCATTTTTGGTTTTCAGGTTATTCGAAATTGATTTGGAAGAATGGTTCTCAACTAAGAAGCTTTAAGTTGGAAGAGTTGACCATGTTTGACTTTTTAGTATTTAACCTAGGATTGGAGTTTTAATGGTTCTGTTAGGTTCGGATAGTGCTTTTGGACTTGGGCATATGCCCAAATTTGCTTTTTGAAATTTCTAGAAGGTTCCGACGCTAATTGGCTAAAGTTAAAAATTTAAAGGTTTGAAAAGTTCATAAGTTTGATCGAGAATTGACTTTGAGGATATCAGATTCAAATTTGGGTTTCGGGAGCCATTTGGGACTTGTGCGCAAAAATTGAGTTCATTCCGAGTTGATTTGATATGATTCAGCAAGGGTTTTGGAAGTTGAAAGTTCAAAAGTTCATCAAGTTTGTTTGAGGCGCGATTCGTGATTTTGGTGTTGTTATGCGTGATTTGAGGCCTCAATTAGGTCCGTGTTAGGCTATGGGACTTGTTGGTATGTTAAGACTGGGTCCCGAGGGGTTGATTTCAAACCATTTTTCCTCATGTTTTCATTGTTGGTTGCTGCTGGTTTCTGGTGCCTCGATTGTCCCTTGTAATCGTGAAGATGGATATGTGATCGCTTAGAGGAAATCTGGAGCTTGGGCATTTTCTTCATTGCGGTCGCGATTAGATGGCTACGTTCACGTAGGGCTGTATGGGTTACTGTTCCCGTTCTCATGATGGGGCATCGCGATCCCGTAGAACAGAGATGAAACTGGGGGCTGGAAATTCTTCAACATGTTCGCGTGAGATGGGACGCGTTCGCAAAGCTTGGTCACATGTGTGCTTCGTGTTCGCATAGGTATTTTCGTGATCGCGTAGCGTATTTATGGAGGTAGTGTAGGTTGTTCTTCCAGATCGCGAAGGTTGTCCCGCGATCGCATATAGTATTTCTAGGGCAATGTTTTTTCTTCTTCCTGATCCCGATGATATTTCCTCGATCGCGATTCATTGATTCATCCAGTGATTATAAGTACTCTAATTTTAGGGGTTTCAGCATTTTTGCATATTTGGAGCTACGGGGCTCAGATTGAGACGATTTTTGAATCGATTTCCAGCATATGGATTCGGATAAGTGTTCTCTACTCGATTTTGGTTATATTTCGTGAATCTATCTTCGTTTTTGTTTATTGGATTGTGAATTTTAAAACGAAAATTGGGGGGTTTTGTTTCAAAGTTTCAGAGAGTGAATTTTTGACTTTTGAACATCGATATATATGTTGATGTTACTTCTCTTATTCTTATGTTATCAATGTTGTTGATTGTGAGCACGCGATTTTTGCCCTGTCCGAAATACTTCTATAAAAAATCAATAATTGGTTTTTAATTAATTATTAGCCGTTTTAATAAATAATTAGATGTTTAATTACTTATATTTAGTTATAAGCAATCAATTAATGAAAATACTCAAAAAAATCATGCATTGCATTTAGGATTAATTTTATATTTTTTTGAATTGAACTAGTAATTATTGATTTTATAAAAATTGAGAAAATCATAAATAATTTATTTTATACTTTCTTAGTTTTAATATTTAATTCCTAGAATCTAGCATTATAAATAATTATTTTAGCTCATTAAAAAGAAATTAGGAATAAGTAATTAAGGAAAAAAGAAAAAAGAAAGGAAGAAGGCAAACAGATTGGGCCAACTCTTAAAATTGAAACTGGCCCAGTTCAAAACCCAATCCGGTTAGCCAAAAGAGGCCCAAGTCCATTTCATTTTTGATTAGGTCCGGTTACATCTGGACCGTTGATCTTATTACCCACCCTTCATATAAAATTGTCCTAAACAAACCCTAACACCCCTTTCACTTCCGCCCCCCTCATCCAAACACTCCCCCCCTCTCACGGCCGAAACCCTAACAACCTTCCTCAACCACACGGCCATGGCCACCTCGTCCACCAAAACCAGCTCCAAATCACCCTAAATACACCACTACTACTTCCTCATTCCAAAGTTACACCTTTTTCCACCAAAAAACCCCAAAAATCCTTCGATTCAGATAAAAAAATAGGACCTTTAAGGGTCCGAAATTAAAAAAAAAACGATTAAGGCCGATTTGAGCGTAAATCGACCTTAGCCATGTGTTTTTGTCAAGAACACATGGTTAAGGTCAATTTTTGCCTTAAAATTCATCAACGTTAAGGGACAATAATCCGAGGTACTCTCACTTTTTGTTTCAATTTTAGTCTTGCTTTTCTCTTTTAAGTTTTCATCTTCTACCCCTTCTCTACTTTTTTTCAATTTCCGATTTTTTAAGGTTTTACACAAATAGCCAGTTTCCGGCTTATTATAGGCTAGACCGTAAAATCAATACAAAAGGGGTCAAGTCGTTAAGTGGCTATAATCTAAAGGCTTACGGACAAAATAATTTTCAAATAGAAGTCCAAATTAAAGTCGGACCGGGTCATTTTTTGACCCATAAGCAATCCGTAACTAGTAGAAGTTCTAGGAGGGGAGACTAATTAGAAAGAAAAGAACATAAGGGCGAAAAGAGTATTTCTGAAAAAGCTTTTAACAGATTCTGTTAGAGGGGTGTGGAGTTTTGGCGTGTGAGGGTGCTATGTAACAGAAAGGAATAAAAATCTAAGAAGAAAATCTGGAAAAGGGTTTTTTTTTTTTTTTTTCTGTTTTGGAGGGATAAAAGGGAGGTGGGTCGGTTTTATTCGGGGAAGATAAAAAGAAGGAAGGGAGTCAGTCAAAAAGGGAGAGAATTTTTCGGGCCACACAGTAATACCTTTTTAAAAAAAGAGTCTGAGAGAAACAGAGTGTTCAATGCATTTGAACTAAAATCGGGCATTTGATTTCCTTGAAGTAGAACAAGTAGCTGTGATTGCTGTAGTCGATCTGCTGTTGCTGTTCACCTAGCTAAGCTTGGTTATAGTTTCATAGGTATGCTCGAACACTTTGTAATAGCAAATCTTATTACAAAATAAATGATACGTTCCCTGTGCAGCTCTGTTTAATTAATATGTATGTTCATTGTTATTTCACTGTCTACGGCCATTGTTATTTGCTGCTAATGTTCTGCTGGTTCGCTTGAGTTTGTTTTTTAATTAGTAAAGTTAAATTCAGCTTAGTTCACAATGAGTTGATTCTGCTAGGGGATGATGTAGTGTTTATTTGTTTGTGTTTATCGATTGTGATGAATTCTGAGCTTGTGTCAATAGCTTTGAACTAATGGATGTCAAGGTTTTCGTACGTTTTTTTTCTATGGATTCAATCTGCTCGTATAGTATGTCATACAAATCATCCTGCAATTTCTGAACATCATGTTTCCCAAATATTGATGAGACGAACAATTAGGCATTCAAGGAAACCGACATTTAGTAACAATTCTGTGTTATGTTTCAGCAACTATCACTCCCAAGTGAACTAGAAATAGTATTTAATCTCAATATCTTTGCCTCAGATCAACTAACAGTGACCAATAATGTTCGGTTTGTCTTATTTCGAGTATTTCGCCCTGAAGAATAAAGGGAGTAGGGGAGAATAAGTTATTTCGATACTTGGTTATTTTCTTGTTGTAATTCAGAAGATTTGCAGCTAGGATGATTTGTAATAATCTAGTTTAACAGTTTCATACTTAATCGATAATCTGTTTGAAGAAGTTGAGGCTTTGTAATTAATTTTCCTTGTTTTCTGTAAGTATGTGGAACATATGTAGCTTGGCCAAACCCATAAAAAATGAATGCATAATGAATTTGACTTCTCCTATGACAACTGGGCCATCTTCAAAGCCCAGTCCTAAAAATGCCGTTTTCCCCAAAGCAGGTGTCGAACCTGCCCTGAAGTGGCAGCTCCCAAGTCCAAATTTTGTTTTGTTCGAGATACTGCTAAAATTGAAATGTGGCTATCATTTTTTAATTGGTGTAGGAGTCTAAAGTGTAATTTCGTTAGTAGCTCATCTGCAAATGAACTCATGGCGAATAATTTATATTTGAGCTTTACCTATTGTTCCTTGAATGGTTTGGCTATTGATACGGATACTCAACACTTTGTAGCGTTAATAAAACCTGCTAAATTAGCAGAGGTGTGCCATACAATTAGTAACGATTACCTATGGCCCTCTTAATTAATTAAAGTGTAATATCAGCATAAATAAGCCTTGACTTTTTAAACTTTAGTGATTAGATCTTAAATGCAATTAATTACGTTGCCACTATGGGTACGGTTCCCGTGACATAGTGACAATGTTAACTTCGGGGGTGCCTTTTAGGTGACCCGATTTCAACAACTTTAAATAATGAATGATTTTTAAAAACTAATTCGAGGTGTGCCATACCAAATGAAATTATAAACCTATGGCCCTCATTAATTAAACACTTAGAAAATCGAGGCGCGCTATTTAGTGAATTTCATGGCCTTCGACAAACTAAAAACGCGTAATCTGCTTTAAGCGCGTTAGTCTAATAATTTAATTTTTTAAATTCGGGTGCTCATTTATGTGACCCAAAAAATTCCAAAATCTCAATGTTAAATTAAAAGATGTTACAGGTCGTGGGTGCATTTATGTGACGTAACTTGTGACATATTTTGATTAACATTGCAACTCCCCGATAAATTCTAAAAGCGGAAAAGTAGAAATAAGAAAAATGCACTATAGGTTAATACCAGGTATCAAAAATCAAATAATAAGCCGATTATGATAATAAAGCAACCATGCTAGAACCACGGGACCCGAGGGTGCCTAACACCTTCCCCCGGGTTAACAGAATTCCTTATCTAGAGTTTCTGGTTCGCAGACTTCGTTAAGAAAGTCAAACCTTTTCCTCGATCTGGGATAAAACCGGTGACTTGGAACACCAATCTAAAATTTCCAAGTGGCGGCTCTAAAATAAATTAAATAATTCCATTTCGACTAATGTCACTTTAATTGGAAAAACTCTTTTTATATGTTCCTCTCGGGTTCCTGATTCTTATAAGATTCTTGATGAGGATTTAGCCGTAATAACGTGTACGGAATACTGACCTTACATCACTCCGAAAAATTCAAAATGTGATTCCAATGAGTCCAGCATACATCATATATATGTATCTACTTTACTATACTAAGCCGCGCTATAGTTGGCCGGGTATGACACCTATTGTGCAACTATTGATCGGTTGGATTTTACCGAGCTCCACGTGGCCAGGTATGATTCTTCCGAGCCATATGATGGCCGGGTACGTTTTTACCGAGCCTATTAGGGCCAGGTACGATATGATGATAATGATGCCCAGAGACGTATGTTTTAAAAGTTTATGTATATATATATATATATATGCATCATGCATTCATGTAAGTAGCCCTCAGAGGTACCTAGATGTTACAGGTTGTATATTCTCTATCCCTTTTTACATTATTATTCTTATTTATGTTTTCTTGCCTTAGACTTTATTCGTACTGACGTCTTTTTATTTGTGGACATTGCATGTCGTGCTGCAGGTCCGGATAGACAGGTACGCGAAGCTCCCCCACCATAGTTGGTTGCCCAGTTCAGCAGTTATTGGCGAGATCCCTTCTCCGGACTTGCCGTAGTCTTGGTATGCATTTTTGTTATAGGCGTTATGGGTAATGTGGGGGCCCTGTTCTGGCAATGTTACAGCACTTATATTTCTTTAGAGGCTCATAGACAGGTGTCGACTCATGTATAGTTTGGATTGCCTTGTCGACTAATTTTTTTTGTATAGTCTCTCATGGTAGCTTGTCATCTCGTATCTTATACGTAGCTTCATGATAGCCTTGTCGGCTCATGATATATATGTTTATGTCATTATCTGCCATTGTTGGTTGTTTAGGATTCATGTCTACCATTTATACTTATCTCATCGGGCCTTATAGATAATAAGAAAGGTTAGATAAAATGTGCATTGGTGCTCGGCAAGTAGGCTCGGGTGCCAGTCATGACCTTCCGGCTTGGGTCGTGATAGTGGGGGTGGGGTAGAG
>MCJB01048639.1:7547-34103 GCA_002018475.1 Nicotiana obtusifolia | reverse complement strand
TCTCTCTCTCTCTCTATCTCTCTCTCTCTCTCTCTTTCTCTCTCTCTTTCTCTCTCTACTCTCCTTCTCTGTTTTATTTTTCGATTTTTCTTCATTTGATGTTCTCTGTTTTTTTATGCTTTCTTGTTGTAGAATTTTAATGGAATTCATCAATGGATTTCAATCGTTTTAACTTAGGAAATTCCTTTCATGTTGCACATTTGGTGTTCAAATTGAAATAGTCAATCAATATATTTTGAAGGTGTTTGACTCTCCACCATTGACAACCATTAAAAAGCTTTGAAGCTTTGAAATCGAATTTGGGTTTTCAAAAGTCATTATTTGTTTGGAATGGATGTTCTTGCAAACTGAAAATATTGTTTGGAGTTTATATCTTAATTTTGAGGGTGTTTTGGTTAAGATTAGACTTGATTTTGATTGAATTTCAAATTGAAACTCGAAATAATAGTAAAGTTGTATTATAATTGTATGTAAATTGTATTATGTTGTAGTTATATATATATATATTCATTTATTTGAATGTTGTATGAAAGTTGAAAAATAGTTGTATAATATATGAATCGTTGTATAAAATTTATATTTAAGTTATCAATACTATCTTTTTATATAAAGTTATTGATATGTATCAAAATTGTATTAAGAGAGTAAGTTTTGATAGGAATTTTAGAGAGGGAAGCACATACATAGACAAAATATATACAAATCAGATACAAAATATATACAAAAACATATTGTATAAAATTGTATGAAAAGTGTATTTAAGCTGTATGATATGTAGTTATTTTTAATTGGGTAGAAATAATGTATGAAAGTTATAGATAAGTTGTATAATATATAATTAGTTGTATGAAATTTATTATTACTATGTATGTTGTTGTAAATATTCAAATTTGCATTAAATTTGTGTGAAATTTATTTTCAATTTGTATGTTGATGTACCATATATTGTTGTTTTCTCAGTTGATTTTATTTTCTCCGAAATTCAAGTAAATGCTAAATTTTGTTCAGCTGCAATATTCAGTGTAGGTTTTTTCGTTGCTGCTTCCAACTTCAACTGAACCGTTGCCTAATGGATAGTACTTTCATGGCAATAACAGGGGACTCTTGGGAGTTGGGACCAAATGATGAATCTTTTCATCCAACTAGACTGTTTTTATAATTAAATAAGTTTGATCTAGAGAGAAGAGGGGAGAGAGGAGAGAGGAGAGAAAAAAAGAAAAATTGTGTAACTAAATCCTTTGATTGAAGGAACTAATAATGGATTGGGAGCTTTTAAAGATGGAATGTATATAATTTGTAAGTAATCCTTATTTAAAGGAAGTAAATATAAAAAATTAAAATAATTTTAATCAATATATTTCAAATATTATGTAGAATTGAAAAAATCCCTAAATAGAAATTAAACAAATTTTAAGAAAATATACAAAGAAATTAAATCCTGATTAGAGTTGGACATGTTGAGTTATGATACATTATTTAAATTATCTTGACTCAGCTCGTTTCAGTCCAAGTAATATTTTAACAGATTAATAACCAATCCATTTATTGATTCACACTCATTTTAATTCGTTCTCAGTTTAGCTCAACTCGCGCTCAGTCAGGTTAGTAATTTGTAGAGGAAATTTTGTAATTTCTTCAAAGAGGAAGAAAAGGGATTAGATGGTGGGAGTGTAGGATAACGTAGGTCCAGTGAATGTGCATGGCCGAAAAATGGAAACCATGCACGCAGCCTCTGCAAATTAATATCTTATCATTTCCAACTTCCCCAATTAATTACAGGTCTATAAATAAGCTGGTCATTTTCCTTGTTTTCTTGAATATTGAACTTCCCAGATACCCATACACCTCTGCAGGCAAAACAATCTGCAACAAAAAACCAACATCCCGAGGTATATATATATACTCACATTATATATTAGACTGCTTGAATTTCGTTTCGCTTTGTAAATCCTGAAGGAATTCTCTCATACACACAATATCAACATAAAGGAGCATAAATTCCTTAAAGACATTGAATACACTATCGATACCTATTCTTGTTCCCGCAAAATTTTATTTCTCAATATAGTGAGATATCAACTATAAATGGCGGAAGATGGTAAGTATGTCAAAGATGGAACAGTGGATTATAGAAACAATCCAGCAATCAAGAAGGAAACTGGAACTTGGAGAGCTTGCCCCTACATCCTTGGTACTAATTTCTCATATACTTTGAGCTGCTTTTCTTTGAAAAAAAAGAAACTTTCCTTTCTGCTGATGTGACATTTTTTTGTGCTCATTGCTTTTGATCTTTTTTTAAATGGAAAAACAGGAAATGAATGCTGTGAGAGGTTGGCATATTATGGGATTAATACGAATCTAGTGAACTATCTCAAGTTTCAGATGAACGAGAGTAGTGTTGTGGCAGTTAATAATGTCACAAATTGGTCAGGGACGTGCTATGTCACACCTTTGCTTGGTGCATTTCTAGCTGATGCCTATTTGGGAAGATATTGGACAATTGCCGCCTTCTCAATCATCTATGTCTTTGTAAGCCTCTTTCTATTTATTTAATTACACACTGACAGCACAAAATAATTTTAATAATATTTAGCTATTTAAAAGATAACTGCATGTAATCAGGTTGTCTACTACGACGTATTAAAATATATTGACGGCGTTAAAAACTGAGAGCTTCAACATCAAGTTCATCAGAATTCAGTATTTCAAATGCCGATAATAGATTTTTTTTTTTTTGTGAAAGCCCATACAAGAATCAACAAATATAAGATTTGAAACCATAATTTTAAAAGTATTAATGCATTCAATGTTAAAAATTTTAAAAGTTGAACTCATAAAGTTAAAAGCAAGTGAATAAGTTAGATTAAACTTGGATAGCTCAAAAAAAGTCAAATCAATAAATGAGTCATGCTCCAACTCACCCAATGTAATATTTGGTCAAAATAGATTAAGTCAAGATGTGTCAAATAAAGAGTCTTAAGCCAGGCCGCCCAGTATGATTCAACCTCCTCTCTGGTGTTATTTTGCTTTTTGGAAGAGAAAGTAGTGAAAGCCTAATGTATATTTCTTATTAAATTTAGATATTTTCCAATGGAACATCCAAATAAATCAAGAGTTTGAATTAACTGATGCAGGGAATGACTGTATTGACATTATCAGCATCAGTGCATGGACTAAAGCCACCTTGTGATGACAACAACACTTGTCATCCTAAAGGGATCCAGATTGGAATTTTCTACCTAGGACTTTACCTAATAGCCCTTGGTACAGGTGGGATTAAGCCTTGTGTTTCGTCATTTGGGGCAGATCAATTTGACGATTCTGATGAAACTGAAAAGAAGAAAAAGAGTTCTTTCTTCAATTGGTTCTATTTTTCAATTAACATTGGTGCACTTGTTGCTTCTACTGTTCTTGTTTGGATACAAACAAATGTTGGTTGGGGCTGGGGTTTTGGTATCCCTGCGGTGGCTATGGCTGTTGCTGTTGTAAGCTTTTTTTCAGGAACAAGATTATATAGGAATCAGAAACCTGGTGGAAGTCCCCTTACTAGGATTTTTCAAGTGATTGTTGCCTCTTTTAGGAAATTTAAAGTGAAGATTCCTAGAGATAGGTCTCTTTTGTATGAAACTGCTGATGAAGAGTCCGCTGTCCAAGGTAGCAGGAAACTTGATCACACTGAACAACTGAGGTATATCTTAAATCATTTTAACTTACATGTACTCGAGTTTAGGATTCAGGGTTTAGGTTTAGAGTATAAACATTGATTATATTGAGTTTACGCGATAGTCCCCATACGTCCAGCAAAATCACTGAATAGGTAAATCGCCAATACTTGAACTATATAATGCAATATAAAAACTTTTACAATAGTTATCTTTTACGTAATTTCGTAGAATAAAAATTCTTTTTATATTGTCAATATATAGAACTTAACTTTTACAATATACTCTTCATTTGTTTGTTCAATATAATTCATTCCTTATTAGAATATACCCTCCATGCATTGTCAGTACAAACACAAATCAAGCATGATTATTATTATTATTATCTAATGAATGTCTTTTATAAGATACGCCAAAAGTCTTACCTGGCTAAATAAATAAGTCTAATTTATATACACGGCAAGCGTAAAGATTTTCAGTACTATTAGTGTAGTGTTGAATTGTTATAGCATATTGTTTGTCTTATTTTAAGGGTATCAGGTAACTTGCAGATTTTTTCGGTGACTTGATAATGTAAAATAGGTTCTTACACCCGTCGATATATAGAAGTTAAACTCTACGTATCTAATTTTATAGAACTATACACGATATCTTGAAACAATGAAAAAGTTCAACGTCCTATTAATTTGTTAGAAAAGTGAGGTATATTAAATAAACATATCGAATTTTAATGCTTTGTTCATCTTTCTATCCAGTTTCTTTGATAAGGCAGCAGTGGAGACACAATCAGACAAAATCAAAGGCTCAGTTAATCCATGGAGCCTTTGCACTGTGACAAAAGTTGAAGAACTGAAATCAATCATCAGATTGTTGCCTATATGGCAACCGGAATCATCTTTAGCAGTGTGTATAGTCAAATGGGAACTTTATTTGTTCTCCAAGGCAACACAATGGATCTTCACATGACCAATTCCTTTGAAATTCCTTCAGCATCTCTTTCCCTTTTCGACACGATTAGTGTCATTTTCTGGGTACCTGTCTATGATCGTGTCATCGTTGCATTGGCAAGAAAATTCACCGGTCACAAGAACGGTTTCACACAACTTCAGAGGATAGCAATTGGCCTAGTGATTTCGATTTTTGCAATGCTGATTGCTGGAACATTGGAAATGGTAAGACTGAGAACTGTAAGAGAACATAATTACTATGAGATGAGGCATATTCCTATGTCAATTTTCTGGCAAGTTCCTCAGTATTTTGTCATAGGTTGTGCTGAAGTTTTTACCTTCATTGGACAATTGGATTTTTTCTATGAGCAAGCTCCTGATGCGATGAGAAGTTTATGTTCTGCTCTTTCTCTTATAACGACCGCGCTTGGGAACTATTTGAGTACATTTTTGGTCAATATAGTTACAGATATGAGCACTAAGAATGGTGGTCCTGGTTGGATTCCTGATAATTTGAACTATGGTCACCTTCACTATTTCTTCTGGCTTTTGGCTGTGTTAAGTGTGCTCAATTTTGGATTCTTTCTATTTGTTGCAAAATGTTATACATATAAAAAGGCAATAGGTCCAACAACATAATTTATTCCAATTTGTAACAGTATCAGAATGGTTCTCCCAACATCCTCATTATTAGTTTTCCTCTGTTTCTGCAAGTTACACTATTGTATTCAACAATTTTGATTTCCTGAAATGAGAATTAAGGTTGTTTTCTTGTTTTTCTGAATTTTCAGTATGTTAATGCATTATATTTGGTGAAAAAATATTGTCTGGTAACTAAAGGTAAAGGTGTCAAACCAGACGGGCTGGCTCCAGACCGACCCTGACCGATTTTAGACCGGCACGGCCTGATAGTAAAGGGGCCGGGCAAGGCTGGGTTGGGACGGGGACCGGCCTATGCCGGGTAGATTTTTGGTACCGGTTAATCAGATCGGTACGATCCGATTATGGTCAAGTCATTTGGGAACCGGTTAATGGGCCCGGGCCGGTTCAATGGCTATTTCGATTTTTATTTTTATTTATTTTTATTTTTTATAAAGTTGGCCATTTGGCAACAGTCAGCTCCCATTTGACCGTTGCCCAAACCAATTTGCAAGAACAATCCTTTTTTGCGGCATTCTTTTTTCAAAAATAATACTTTTATTATTTACTTATTTAGCCCTTTGAAAAATTATAAATAGACCTCCCTTCTTCCTCATTTCTTCACTCATCTCTCAATTCTCAAACCCAAATTCTCAATTCAAGTTAAATCATCCCCCCGTGCTTCTAGAGTGCGGTCATATGTTTGGGAGCACTTTGAGGCGGTAGAAAAAAAAAATGAAGAGGTTCGAGAAGTAAAATACAAAAACTGTGGTCGAGTCTGAAATGTTCGTCGAAAGTGGGAGGACACAGGCTGTTTAAGGAGGCATATGAAGTGTTGTCTTGAGCATCCTGCAGAAATTCGTATTTAAGTTGATTTGAGACAATTTGTGTTATTTTAAAACTATAAAACTTATTTAAGCTTAATGTTTTAGTTTGTTAGATTAATTTAAAGTATTATTGTGCAATGAAAATTTGCAATGAAACTATGAAACCTTTTTAAGTTTGATTCTTACGCATCAAGTTATCAAAACTCCAATATAAGATTTAAACTATAAGTTATATTTTTTAAATGTTCATTGTATTATCTTAAATTCGTAATGAATTTTTGAAATATAAGACTTTTAAAGCCTTTGAAATTTATTCAAACATTCTTTTTATACGTTAGTTTTTAGTGCTGTACATTTTTACTTTATCTTAATATAAATTACGATTGTTATACAAAATAAAAAAAAATAAAAAATCGGCCCAGCCTGGCCGTGAACCGTTCTGATTAAATTTTGCACTGGGAAGGCCGGAACCGGTAAATCCGGTAAAAAATAGTTCCCTTTTCCCCTATCCCCGACAGGCCCGGCCCCTTGACACCTATAACTAAAAGCGGATGAAGCCTATGTTTAACGGGTTCATGAATTGAACTGGTTTCAACACGGAAGATATATAGATTGCTAGAAATATTAAGATGTACCTATCAAATTTAAATTTTGAATTTACCTCTGCGCGTGGACGATGGTAAATGTCTTAATCAGCTAAAGTAGTAAAATAATAGATACTTTTTATTGAAAAGAACTGCAATGATCCTTATTTATTTGTTCAGACGGGGATTGATGTATTCCTTTGATCAGCCCATAGTGACATTAACATAACTAGGAAATTGTACACATCATTCATCTTTCCACCCAAAGGCAAGTAGCATAATGAGGAAAGGTGATGACTAACAATGTAGATTGGATTAGGGAAGAAAAGAATGTAAAACAACCAAGAGCTAAAACGTGAGTAATTACTAGAAATAGAAAGGAATATTTTGATGATAAATTCTTCTTTTTCTTTCTTCGGTTTTATCAATGAAAAAAAGTTCACCTGTATTTTTCTCTATGGTAATTTTAGGGGAAAAACTAAAAGATACAATTCATAATACTGATCAATACAAATTTTATCCTTATTATGCTTAAACTAGTTGATCCCATGTGACTATATAAACTAGTATTTGACAGTATGTGGCAACAAGTTGAAAAACTAAATCAGAATATATATCTCTGGTGGTACTATCTAGTATTACTTAGTTCGTTAATTTGAATGTTCACATTCTTTCTCTGCCCATTATAGCTAGGTACAATAATTAAAATAAAAAATATAATGTTCTATCGCTATTGTTTCTTCCATCTTGCTTTGCTTCAAAAATTTCGCATAAGCTGATATGTGAGCGAGTACCTTTGTGAACGAAATCTTCACATACAACTGCTTCAGTACCTCAAGGAATCGCCCAAAATACTTGTTTAATTTTTCTCTCTTTATTCTTTGAGGGAAAGGTAACGCTTGCACGTGTTTGCTTTCTTCAGTTTCCTATTTCTTTTTCTCTTTACCTCTTTTTCTTTTGAGTAATGCCATCCTCGTGTTAGTATCTAAATAATCAAGTGTCATGCGTAAGCTAGTAGAGCAAACCTTGAACAATAACAAATCAGTCAACAAAAGAGAAATACACCAAAAAAGACACAAATATTTAGCACGGTTCGGTCAATTGACCTACGTCCACGGCGGAGAAGAGCAATCCACTATATAAAAGAGAGTACAAAATATCGAGAGAACAGCCTCATGAAGAGGCAAACACAAGTGGCACGCTAACACTTATGTTTGATCACATAGCAAATGTGATCAATATGGTATGTTTGACTGGGATATTAGAACGTTTGGAGAAGCAAGATGAAAGATTTGTTGTTCTTGAAGAAGATACATCTACCCGTTTTTACAGCTATAAACCCAAGAGTATATCGGATGAAGACTGGAATTTCGAGTGCCAGCAAGTCTGTGGATATATACGACAATCGATTGAAGACAATGTTCACAACCATATTTTGAATGAAACACATGCGAGATCGTTGTGGGAAAAGCTAGAGACTCTTTATGCATCAAAAAGTGGGAACAACAGGTTGTTCCTACTAAAGCAATTGATGAACACTAAATACAAGGAGGGCAGCCTATCCTTGATCACATAAATGATTTCACAGAGTCATTGAATGGCTGTCTGGAATGAATGTTAATTTTAATGATGAGATACAAGGATTTTGACACTTAATACTCTACCAGACTTGGGAAACTCTTCGTGTTTCTTTGAAAAATTCAGCTCCTGAAGGTAAGGTAACCATGGAATATGCCAAGAGTGGTATGTTGAACGAGGAAGTAATGAGAAAATCTCAGGGTTCATCCTCATAAGCAGACATCTTGGTTACACAAGACCGGGGGAGAGAAAGAAGAAGAAGTTTGAGGAATAGAGGTAAAAGTAGAAGTAAGTCAACGCCCAAATACCATAATATTACATGCAACCACTATAGCAAGAAATGACATATCAAAAGGTTTTGCGACAAGTTGAAGAAAGACAATAGAGAAGGAAAGAAAGTTGAAAATAACGAGAAAAATGTTGCTGTTATTGTTCGAGATAATCTTCTTTTTGCTTATGACGAAAATGTCATCAATTTGTTATCCCATGAGACGAGCTGGATAGTAGATTTTGAAGCTACTTCACATGTCACACGAAGGAAAGATTTTTTCTCATCTTATACTCATGTTGACTCTGGAGTATTAAATATGGGTGTCACGACCCAAAATCCCAACCTTGATCGTGATGGCGCCTCTCATGAAGACAAGGCCAGCCAACTCAAACTAAACTTCATTCAACAGTTAAACAATACGAAAATAATATAAGTACGGTTTAAACAGTAATTTGCGGAAAAATATAGTGAACCATCCCGACTACAACCCGAACCGGGGTGTCACAAAGTCATGAGCAACTAATGAAAATCCTAATAATAAGATTACTATTACAATATCTTTGGTACAATTGTTGAAGATAGTGGAAACAACAAGATAAAAGAGATACAGGGCTGCGGATGCCAACAGCTACCTCGTAGTCTCTGAATCGCCGCCCTGACAGTAATAATCAATGTCTCGGAGCAGAACCGATAAAGCTTGAATCTGCACACAGGGTGCAGGGAGTAATGTGAGTACTTCCAACTCAGTGAGTAATAATTATAAATAATAACTGAGCGTAAGGAAACACATAAGGCATACCACAATCCACAATGAAACAGTAAAAAATGCAAACAATCAAGTCAATAACATGAGGTAAAAGAAAATATCATGATTGGCCAAGTCATATCTCGTGACGGCGTGTCACCCGTTCTCATGGGTACCCGGCTCTTACTGTGGGGGTGCAGTAGTGCAATATCTCGTGACGGCGTGTCACCCGATCCAATTTATCATATTCCGTGGTGGCGTGCCACCCGATCCCATTTACATCATTTGAAAAGTCATTTAAATTTCAAAACTGAGTTTAAGAAATAATTTCAAATCAGTTAAAAGACAGTGATAAATTACCCTTGAAGGGTTCACATAACCGGCATGAAGCACAAATAATGCCCCTGAAGAGTTCACATAACCGGCAAGAAGCCCAAATACAGCAATCAGCCCAAATCGTGATGACAACATGTAAGTTTCAATCAGTTGCATAGTAAAGTCATCGATCGGGACAGACCAAGTCACAATCTCCAATAATAAACGACCCCACGCTCATCATCGAGTGCGAGTCTCAACTCAATATAGCACTATGATGTGCAAATTCGGGGTTTCAAACCCTCAGAACATCATCATTACTCACCTCAAACCTGCTAAATCCTTAGCCCGCAACGCCTTTGCCCTTCGAGTTGGCCTCCACGTGCGTCGAATCTATCCAAACCACGTCCGACTGACCTGAAATTTTACACACAAGTCCTAATTCACATATTGAAGCTACAGGAACTTTCAGAATTCCATTCCGATCCTCAGATCAAAACGTCGCCTATCAACCGAAAATCGTCAAAATTCTAACTTCGCCAATTCAAGCCTATTTCTACACGAGATCTCCGAAACAAATTCCGATTTCACTCTTAAGTTATAAATCATCTCCCGAAACTAATCGAATCATCGGAATTCACATCCGAGCCTCCTAACTCATAGCTCAACATCCGGTTGACTTTTCCTATTTAACCATTCTTGAAAGAGACTAAGTGTCTCATTTTTTACCAATTTCACTCCGAACTCAATTACTCAACTTGGTTACGTAAAACACAGATAACGAACATAACGATACAGAAAATGGGGAATACGGAGTGTTAACCCACGAGACGACTGGCCGGGTCATCACATTCTCCCCCTCTTAAACAAACGTTCGTCCTCGAACGAGTCAAGACACATACCTGAAGTCTCAAATAGGTTAGGATATCTGCTCCGCATCTCTTGCTCGGTTTCCCAGGTAGCCTCTTCCACGGACCGACCTCTCCATTGAACTTTCACTGAAGCTATCTCCTTAGACCTCAACTTCTGAACCCGACGATCCAAAATCGCCACTGACTCCACCTCATATGTCAAATTATCATCCAACTGAATTGTACTGAAGTCCAAAATATGAGACGGGCCTCCAATATACTTCCGGAGCATCGAAACATGAAATACTGGGTGCACACTCGACATACTGGGTGGCAAAGCAAGCTCATAAGCCACCTCCCCGATTCTTCGAAGCACCTCAAACGACTCAATGAACCGAGGACTCAGTTTCCCCTTCTTCCCGAATCTCATAACACCTTTCATGGGCGAAATTTTCTACAAGACCTTCTCGCCAACCATGTAGGATACATCTCGAACCTTTCTATCGGCATAACTCTTTTTCCTCGACTGCGCTGTACGGAGCCTCTTCTGGATTACCTTCACCTTTTCTAGATCATCCCGAACCAAGTCAGTCCCCAATAGCCTAGCCTCGCCGGGCTCGAACTAACCAACCGGATATGTAAATCGTCTCCCATACAGAGCCTCATACGGAGCCATCTGAATGCTCGACTAATAGCTGTTGTTATAAGAGAACTCCGCAAGCGGTAGAAATTCATCCCATGAATCTCTGAAATCAATAACACATGCACAGAACATGTCCTCCAATATCTGAATGGTACGTTCTGACTGCCCATCCGTTTGAGGATGAAATGCTGTGCTTAATTCCACATGAGTACCCAACTCCCTTAGCACAGCTTTCCAGAAATGCAAAGTGAACTGCGTACCTCTATCTGAAATGATAGAAACTGGAACACCATGCAATCAAACAATCTCTCGGATATAAATCCTTGCCAACCGTTCTGAAGAATAGGTAGTACACACAGGAATGAAGTGCGCGGACTTGGTCAGCCGATCCACAATCACCCAGACAACATCGAACTTCCTCAAAGTCCGTGGGAGTCCAACAACAAAGTCCATAGTGATCCGCTCCCATTTCCACTCGGGAATAGCTATCTACTGAAGCAAACCACTCGGCCTCTGATGTTCATATTTTACTTGCTGACAGTTGAGACACCGAGCTATGAATCCTACAATATCGTTCTTCATCCTTCTCCACCAATAATGTTGCTTCAAATCCCGGTACATCTTTGCGGCACCCGGATGAATAGAATATCATGAGCTATGGGCCTCCTCTAGAATCAACTCCCCGAGCCTATCCACATTGGGTACACAAATCCGGCCCTGCATCCTCAACACTCCATCATCGCCGATGGTCACATCTTTAGCGTCATTATACTGGACTCTGTCCTTGAGGACAAGCAAATGGGGATCGTCATACTGACGCTCCCTGATGCGATCGTATAATGAAGACCGAGAAACCGTGCAAGCCAATACCCAATTGGATTCCGAGATGTCTAATCTCACAAACCTATTTGACAAGGTTTGGACATCGACTGAGAGAGGTCTCTCTCCAACTGGAATGCATGCCAAACTCCCCATGCTCACTGCCTTTCGGCTCAAAGCATCGGCCACCACGTTGGCCTTTCCTGGATGGTATAGTATAGTAATATCGTAATCTTTAAGCAATTCCAGCCATCTCCGCTGCCTCAAATTTAGATCATTTTTCTTGAACAGATGTTGAAGGCTATGGTGATCAGTAAGTGCCTCACAAGGTACACCATATAAGTAATGCCTCCAAATCTTTAAAGCATGAACTATGGCAGCCAACTCGAAATCATGCACCGGGTAGTTCTTCTCATGAGGCTTCAACTGGCGAGAAGCATAAGCAATAACTCTACCATCCTGTATTAGTACACAACCGATCCCAATTCTTGAGGCATCACAATACACGGTATACGAACCTGAGGCTGATGGTAGAACTAATACTGGAGCTGTGGTTAAGGCTGTCTTGAGCTTTTGAAAGCTCTCCTCACACTTGTTCGACCACACAAATGGAACACCCTTTTGAGTCAATTTGGTCAAGGGCGATGCAATGGATGAGAAACCCTGAACAAACCGGCGATAGTAGCCTGCCAACCCAAAAAAGCTACGAATCTCTGTGACCGAGGACCGTCTAGGCCAACTCTGGACCGCCTCTATCTTCTTGGGTCAACCTGTATACCCTTGCTGGACACTACGTGTCCTAAGAAAGCCACTGAATCGAGCCATAACTCGCATTTAGATAATTTTGCATAAAGCTTCTACTCCCTCAATCTCTGTAGTACAACTCGCAAATGCTTTGCGTGCTCTTCTTGATTACGCGAGTATACCATAATATCATCAATGAATACCACAACAAACGAATCTAGATAAGGCCGAAATACATTGTTCATTAACTACATGAACATTGCTGGGGCATTGGTTAGCCCGAAAGACATAACAAAAAACTCATAGTGGCCATATCTAGTCCGGAAAGCAGTCTTAAGAATATCTGCATCCCTGATCTTTAGCTGGTGATATCCTGAACGGAGATCAATCTTAGAGAACACTCGTGCTCCCTGAAGCTAGTCAAATAAATCATCGATGCGAGGCAAAGGATATTTGTTCTTGATTGTTACCTTGTTCAATTGCCTATAATCGCTGCACATTCTCATTGTGCCATCCTTCTTCTTTACGAACAGAACCGGTGCAACCCAAGGTGACACACTAGGCCGAATGAACCCTTTATTTAGGAGTTCCTGAAGTTGCTCCTTTAATTCTTTCAACTCTGCTGGTGCCATACGATACGGTGGAATAGAGATGGGCTGAGTGCCCGAAACCAGGTTAATGCCAAAATCAATATCCCTGTCTGGTGGCATGCCCGGCAGGTCTAGAGGAAATACATAAGCGAAATCCCACACAACTGGAACAGAATCGATGCTTGGAGTCTCACCTCCAACATCCCTCACAAATGCTAGGTATGCAAGGCAACCCTTCCCAACCATACGCTGGGCTTTCAAGTATGATATCACCCTACTAGGAATATAATCAGTCACGCCACGCCACTCGATCCGCGGCACACCTGGCATAGCCAAAGTAACTGACTTGGCAAGACAATCTAAAATGGCACGACATGGAGATAGCTAATCCATGCCAAAAATGACATCAAAATCTACCATGCTTAGTAGCAATAGGTCCACTCGGGTCTCCAGACCCCCAATAGTCACTATACACGACCGGTACACACGGTCTACAACAACAGTATCACCCACCGAGGTAGACAGATAAACTGGTAAAGCAAGAAACTCCCGGGGCATACTCAAATATTGAGAAAAATATGAGGACACATATGAATAAGTGGAACCGGGATCAAATAATATAAAGACATCTTTGTGGCAGACTGATACAATACCTGTAATAACGGCATCTGAAGTACTGGCATTTGTCCTGCCTGGGATAGCATAGAATCGAGCCTGACCACCGCCTACTTGACCTCCCCCTTTGGGGAGACCTCTAGCTGCCTGACCTCCACCCCTAACTGGCTGGGCGGGTGGTAAAATAACTGGATCAGAAGTCGAGGTTTGACCCATCTGTTGGGATGATCTAGCATCACGATGAGGATAAAGCTTCCGCACGTGTCCCATCTTGCCACACTCATAACAGTTCACTGGTGCTCTAACAAAGGAAATCAGCCTAGAAGGACCCTGGGCTGACGGAGCATGAGCTGGAAGGGAGCTGGGTGATGACTGGCTCTACTGCAATCCATGATAACCACAACCTGCAGATGCCCCACTATACCCTGGGCGAACTGGTTGAGAAGGCCTGAAGGAACGACCCCTACCTTGCTGAAACTGGCCTCTCGAAGGAGTACCATTGTAACTATCTGATCCTTGAGGCCTCTTAGCCTCCCTCTCCTCTCGCTCCTGACGGCGAACCGTCTCAATCTTGGGAGCTATATCAACCACATCCTCGAAAGTAGCACCCAATACTCTCTCCCTGGTCATAAGAATACGGAGATTATAGTTAAGGCCATCCACGAACCTCCTAATCCTTTCACGGTCAGTCGGAACCATCCAGACAGCGTGTTGAGCCAACTCAGAAAATTTGGACTCATATTGCGACACGATCATATCCCCCCTGTAGCGACCATTCGAACTTCCTACGCAGCTCCTCCCTGCGAGACTGCGGCACATACTTCTCCAAGAAAAGAGTGGAGAATTGTTGCCAAGTAACGGGCGCTGCATCAACCGGCCTACGCCTCTCACCAATTAAAGGCAGCTCCCGTAAATTGAAAGGTGGTGAATGCCACACCACTAGACTCAAGAATCCCGGCTGTCCGGAGCATTCGTTGACACTTGTCAAGAAAACCCTGGGCATCCTCGCCCTCAGCGCCACTGAATGATGGAGGCTTGAGTCTGCCAAACCTCTCAAGGCAGCGCTGCTCATCATCTGGCATAAATGGTACTATGAATTCTTGAGCTGGTGCAACTGGCTAGGCTGGAGGTGCCCCAGGCATCTGAAGTCCCTGCACTACCTGCTCAGGCATGCAGGCAACTGAAGTCTGATTGCCTCCCCCGGCCTGTGAAGTAGTTGCGGCTGTTGTGGCTGAAAACGCTTGAGCCAGGCCAGTGCAAACAGATAATATCTGAGCCAAGGTCTTCTAAAGACCTGGAATAGCGATAGGCACAACTGGTGCCTGAACTGGTGCTGCTGGAGCCTGTTCTTGAGCTAGGGCAGCTGGTGGATCAACACATGCTGCCCTCGCCGCTCTGCCTCTACCACGGCCACGACTAAGTCCACGGCCCCTGGCGGCCTCAATGGGTGGTACTGGTGGTCGTCCACCTCGTCCGATAGTTCGCGACCTCACCATCTGTGAGAGAACATGATAGTAGAAATTTATTACTCGGATCTACAAGTTCTCACGACAAGAATTTCAAGAATATGGAATTTTCCTAGAAAGGTTCTGCAGCCTCTCGAAGACAAATACAGACGTCTCCGTATCGATCCGTGAGACTCTACTAAACCCGCTCATGACTCATGAGACCTATGTAACCTAGGCTCTGATACCAAGCTGTCACGACCCAAAATCCCAACATTGATCGTGATGGCGCCTCTCTTGAAGACAAGGCCAGCCAACTCAAACTAAACTTCATTCAACAGTTAAACAATACGAAAAGAATATAAGTACAGTTTAATAACAGTAATTTGCGGAAAAATATAGTGAACCATCCCGACTACAACCCGAACCGGAGTGTCACAAAGTCATGAGCAACTAATGAAAATCCTAATAATAAGATTACTATTACAATATCTTTGGCACAATTGTTTGAAGATAGTGGAAACAACAAGATAAAAGAGATACAGGTCTGCAGACGCCAACAGCTACCTCGTAGTCTCTGAATCGCCGCCCAGACAATAATAATCAATGTCTCGGAGCGGAACCGATAAAGCCTGAATCTGCACACAGGGTGCGGGAAGTAATGTGAGTACTTCTAACTCAGTAAGTAATAATTATAAATACAACTGAGCGTAAGGAAACACATAAGGCATACCACAATCCACAATGAAACAATCAAGTCAATAACATGAGGTAAAAGAAAATATCATGACTGGCCAAGTCATATCTCGTGACGGCTTGTCACCCGTTCCCATGGATACCTGACGCTTACTGTGGGGGGTGCAGTAGCGTAATATCTCGTGACGGCGTGTCACTCGATCCAATTTATCATATTCCGTGGCAGCGTGCCACCCGATCCCATTTACATCATTTGAAAAGTCATTTAAATTTCAAAACTGAGTTTAAGAAATAATTTCAAATCAGTTAGAAGAAGTGATAAATTACCCTTGAAGGGTTCACATAACTGGCACGAAGCCCAAATAATGCCCCTAAAGGGTTCACATAACCGGTAAGAAGCCCAAATACGGCAATCAGCCCAAATCATGATGACAACACGTAAGTTTCAATAAGTTGCATAGTAAAGTCATCGATCGGGACAGACCAAGTCACAATCTCCAATAATAAACGACCCCACGCTCATCATCGAGCGTGAGTCTCAACTCAATATAGCACTATGATGTGCAAATTCGGGGTTTCAAACCCTCAGAACATCATCATTACTCACCTCAAACCGGCTAAATCCTTAGCCCGCGATGCCTTTGCCCTTCGAGTTGGCCTCTATGTGCGTCGAATCTATCCAAATTTAGAACAAATACGTCACAATATGCTATGGGCACAAAGCCCAAGCGAAAACAATCGAAAATGCCAAGAAATTCCAAAATTCCAAAACCCGAGCCCGGGCCCACTTCTCGAAATTTAGTAATTTTCCCCTCAACGGATTCCTTATCTTATCACGAGTTCAACCATACAAGATTTATTAAATTGCGAGATCGGCTCGACCTCTAGGTCTTAAAATCCAAGCTTAGGGTCTTCCACAATTTGTTTCCCAACTTAAATCACCGGTAAAAATGCTAAAACGGCTTTAATCTTAGTTAATTTTTTCGAAATTGAGTTAGGAATACTTACCCCGATGTTACCCTTGAAATCTTCCAAAAATCCTTCAAGATTTCGTTTCAATCCGATTTCCCTTTCTCCAACTACGTTTAAGATGGCCAAAGCTCCCTTCCTTAAGAGCTTGCTCAAGAAATTCTCCCTTTGGATATAGTTTTGAGGTTGATTCGTTGTGATTCTATGGTGTTTGGAGGTGTTTCACTTTGTGGGTAACGGAAATGGGGTTTGCATGGCAATATGGGCTCTGAGTTCTATTTATAGAGTGGTCCAAAAATCGAGTTAAAACACCCTTGCTCGGCCAAATATGCGAACCGCATACCTGTTATGCGATCAACACAAAGCGAGGTTTGCGGTTCGCATTTCATGTTTTGCGATCGCATTCCTGACGTAGATTTTGTCCAAGTTTCCGTCTCAGTATGCGATCTCCACTGTTAAATATGCGGTTCGCATTTCAGGTTTGCAGTTTGCATTCTGGCCGCATTTGGTCGCGAATCTTGCCCAGATTTCTGCTTGTGTTTGCGACTTCACTGTGAGATATGCGGTCTACAATTGAGTTAAGCGGTCCGCATCCTCACCTGGTTTTTCTGTAACTTTTGCTTTTCCAATGATGGTTTAACTCGTTTAACCACCCAAAACTCGCCCGAGGCCTCTGGAACCTCAACCAAACACGCCAACATATCCCATAACATTATTCAAACTTGTTCCAACCATCGGAACGCTCAGAATAACCTCTCAACACCCATTCGCGTCGGATTCAGGCTTAAGGATTTCAAAAATCCTCTAAGTCGCTCTTTTGATCTAAAACCAACCAAACCACGTCTGAATGACTTGAAATTTTACACACAAGTCCTAATTCACATATCAAAGCTACAGTAACTTTCGGAATTCCATTCCGATCCTCGGATCAAAACCTCGCCTATCAACCGAAAATCGTCAAAATTCTAACTTCGCCAATTCAAGCCTAATTCTACACGGGATCTCTGAAACAAATTCCGATTTCACTCCTAAGTCATAAATCATCTCCCGAAACTAATCGAATCATCGGAATTCACATCCGAGCCTCCTAACTCACAGGTCAACATCCAATCGACTTTTCCGATTTAACTCTTCTTGAATGAGACTAAGTGTCTCATTTCTTACCAATTTCACTCCGAACTCAATTACTCAACTTGGTTATGTAAAACACAGATAACGAACATAACGAGACAGAAAATAGGGAAGACGGAGTGGTAACCCACGAGACGACTGGTCGGGTCGTCACATTCTCCCCCTCTTAAACAAACGTTCATCCTCGAACGAGTAAAGAAACATACCTGAAGTCTCAAATAGGTGAGGATATCTGCTTTGCATCTCTTACTCGGTTTCCCAGGTAGCCTCTTCCACGGACCGACCTCTCCATTCAACTTTCATTGAAGCTATCTCCTTGGACCTCAACTTTCGAACCTGACGATCCAAAATCGCCACTGGCTCCAACTGAATCGTGCTGAAGTCCAAAATATGAGACGGGCCTCCAATATACTTCCGGAGCATCGAAACATGAAATACTGGGTGCACACTCGACAGACTGGGTGGCAAAGCAAGCTCATAAGCCACCTCCCCGATTCTTCGAAGCACCTCAAACGGCCCAATGAACCGAGGACTCAGTTTCCCCTTCTTCCCGAATCTCATAACACCTTTCATGGGCGAAACTTTCAGCAAGACCTTTTCGCCAACCATTTAGGATACATCTCGAACCTTTCTATCGGCATAACTCTTTTGCCTTGACTCCACTCTACGGAGCCTCTCCTGTATTACCTTCACCTTTTGAATGAGACACATGCGAGATCGTTGTGGGAAAAGCTAAAGACTCTCTATGCATCAAAAACTGGGAACAACGGGTTGTTCCTGCTAAAGCAATTGATGAACACTAAATACAAGGAGGGTAGCCCTATCCTTGATCACATAAATAATTTTCACGGAGTCATTGATCGGCTGTCTGGAATGGATATTAATTTTAATGATGAGATACAAGGATTTTGACTCTTAATACTCTACCAGACTCTTGGGAAACTCTTCATTTTTCTTTGAAAAATTCAACTCCTGGAGGTAAGGTAACCATGGAATATGCCAAGAGTGGTCTGTTGAACAAGGAAGTAATGAGAAAATCTCAGGGTTCGTCCTCATAAGCAGACATCTTGGTTACACAAGACCGAGGGAGAGAAAGAACAAGAAGTTCGAGGAATAGAGGTAAAAGTAGAAGTAAGTCAATGCCCAAATACCATAATATTACATGCAACCACTATAGCAAGAAATAACATATCAAAAGGTTTTTCCACAAGTTGAAGAAAGACAATAGAGAATGAAAGAAAGTTGAAAATAATGAGAAAAATGTTGCTGTTATTGTTCGAGATAACCTTCTTTTTGCTTATGACGAAAATGTCATCAATTTGGTAACCCATGAGAGGAGCTGGATAGTAGATTCTGAAGCTACTTCACATGTCACACGAAGGAAAGATTTTTTCTCACTTATACTCATGTTGAATCTGTAGTATTAAATATGGGCAATGCCAGTAAAATTAAGGTGTTTGGTGCTAGCACAATTTGTTTGAAAACTAATAATGTTTCAATGTTAATTCTTCAAGATATCAAGCATGCTCCAGATTTTCCTTTCAATTTGATCTCCACCGAAAGATTAGATGATGATGGTTATCATAATGCCCTATTTAATGGACAATGGATGCTCACCAAGGGTTCATTAAGTAGTGGCTCGAGGAATCAAGTCTTCTCATTATATGTGACACAGGGCTCTATTCTTAATGACTACATAAATCTAGTGAAAAGTGATACTTTATCAAAATTGTGGCACAGTAGATTGAGTCATATGAGTAAGAGGGGGATTACGTGTTGGGCTAAGAAAAATTTGCTTTCTGGAGTGAAACAAGCAACGCTTAAAAGGTGTATCCATTGTTAGCTAGCAAACAAAAAAGGGTTTCTTTTCATATCCATCCTTCTTCAAGAAAGCTCAAATTATTGGAGTTAGTACACTCTGATTTGTATGATCCTTTTAAAGTAAAGTCAAAAGGTGGTGCACTTTGCTTTGTGACCTTCATTGATGATCATTCTCGCAAGTTCTGGGTGTATCCTTTAAGATCTAAAGATCAAACACTCAGCGTATTTAAGGAATTTTAGGTTTTAGCTGAGAGACAGACGGGGAAGAAATTAAAATGCATTCTCACTAACAATGGTGGTGAATATTGTGGTCCCTTTGATAACTATTGCAAGGAACAAGTAATTCGTCATCAAAAAACTCCGCCCAAGATGCCACAATTGAATAGTTTGACAGAGAAGATGAATAGAACTATAGTTGAGAGAGTTAGATACTTGCTTTCAGAGGCTAAATTTCCAAATACATTTTGGGCGGAAGCACTTAACGCTGTGGCCTATGCTATCAATTTATCTCCTGCTGTTGCTTTGGATGATGGTGTCCCAAACAGAGTTTGGTTTGCCAAAGATGTTTCTTATGATCACCTTAGAGTTTTTGGGTGTAAAGCTTATGTGCATGTCCCTAAAGATGAGACATCGAAAATGGATGTCAAAACTAAATAGTGCATCTTTATCGGTTATGGTCAAGATTAGTTTGGGTATCGTTTTTATGATTCAGTTGACAATAAACTTATTAGAAGTCATGATGCTATATTATTTAAAGACCAGACTATTGAAGATATTGACAAAGCTGAGAAGATAGATTCTTAGAATAATGAGAGGTTAGTTGATATTGATCCAGTTTCTATTGCCAAGGAACCTATTGCACATGAAGGAATCCAAGACAATATGAAGATAGTAATCAAGATCAAAATGATAATCACGGTATAGATGTTGTGGATGCTCCAATTGAAAAGTTGTGGTTGATCAGCAACCAATTCCTGCTCAGCTAACTGCTTCAAATGCTCCTGAAACCTCTCTAAGAAGATCTACAAGGGAGAAGCAAAAATCCATGCGTTATCCTCTTGATGAGTATGTACTTATGACTGACATGGGAGAACCTGAGAGCTGTGTTGAAGCCATGCAAGACACTCACAAAGATTAGCGAATAGAAGCTATAGAAGATGAGATGGAGTCACTCTATGAGAATGGCACATATGAGTTAGTGAAATTGCCGAAAGGTAAGAAAGCTTTTATCAAACAAATGGATATTCAGAATAAAGCAAAATAATCATACCTCTGTGCGCAGGTACAAGTCTTTGAAAGAGTTAATCACAAAAGAGTAGTTTTTGAGAGAGTTTCATCAAGAGAGAAGAGAGAAGAAAAGTATTTATTTTGCTGCAATTTTTTATTCCGACCAGCTAACGTCAAATCACGTTTTCCGATTCGTTTACTGTTAGATCAGGCTGAAAGTTTGAGCGAGTGTTTGTAACATCTTGGACTTTGATTGGAACGGTGAAGATTGGATTTTGAGGCTCACAGCATCTGATTTCAAACCCCGAATAGTAGCTCTAGTTTTGTGACTTCTCCTCTTTCTTCAATTGATTTTCTATTGCTCTTGTTGCTATTGTTGCTCCGCATTTGACACTTGTTACGTAGCCAATTGGGAGAAGTTTTTTAAGCTTCTTATTGTTATAGTGGAGTTTTTTGGATCTTTGTGATCCCATGATTTTTACCTTCGATTTGAAGGGTTTTCATGTTAAAATTTGATTACTTTATATTCTTTATTTTCGGGTTTGCCTCTCCCTCGACATAATACCTCACCGATGGTTCGTTATTTTTTTGCTCCTCAGTAGTCTCAACTTGCTTGCCAGTCAACTCATCCTTTTGCTTTACCACGAGACCCTTCAACGCTTTATTATTCCTCAAAGACACTTATTTTATTATTTCTTTTGGATTCTTTTCGATATCGTAAGGGAGAGTTCCGTGAGCCCTCTCAGGTGGCATATTAACAATATGTCCCATTTGACTCTTTAAGTTCCGGATGGATGTACCTTGAGTCTCAAATTTCTCGTCCGACTTAATTAAGAAAGCCTTCATTAAATCCTCCAAACTTGATTGGTTGGAGTGTTGAGGATGGGTACTGCTGCCTTAGTGCTGACTTTGAAAACCTGAAGGTTCTTGTCTCAAGGGTCTAGGATTATTCTGCTGCTAAGAATTCAAACTAGTACTCGGTGACTCTACAAAATATAAGGGTGCCCCTGATCCATGGGGTTGACGTAACTTTCCCCTTGATTGTTCCCTCGGTTGAAGTTGCCCACATCATCACCTCCTCATCTGCAGTTGAGGCTTGATACTCATTAGTTGAATGTCCGATTCTACATAATTGCAGGCTATTTGTGATTCACTCTGCACCTTAGGTAAGGTCAACTTTCTGATTGCTTTAGCCATGAGCATGCACAAAAATCAAGTTATTGATTAAAGGAAGTGTTAGAGCTATGAACACATAAGAGTAATAGGATGAGTATTCTGGATAAACTTTTATTGAATTTTGATTAAGAACAATTTTTTCTATTTTTGTAATAAATTCATAAAATTACATATTTTTTCTTTTCTTCCAATTATTTATAGCTAATGTTTAAGGTGCAATATATTAATCATCATTACTAACTATAGTCAGTTTTAAGAATTCTTTTTTCTTACGAAAGATGATTAATTTGGAAAGCATCAACTGTAAGATTAGAATCAACATTTTAAAAGGTATTTTTTGGCGAACTCCGGGGAGAGGTATACTAAAAGCACTTTGAGGGGTACTGGTGGGCTTAAATATTGTAGGGCGTTTGCATATACATTTTTTCTAACATTCTGGGAGTTCATTTGAGACATAAGCCACAAAACTTTTTTTAGATTCGAGCTAAAATTGCTCAATGAAATATTTTTAAAACATAAATATTCAAAAGCTAACTACTCTTAGTAATTTCTCAAATTAAAAATCTCAAAAGCCAATGGTCTTTAAATTATTTATCCTAATTTCATAATCGATTCTCTTTATTTTTTATTGAGAAACAAATACACTTTGCACCTTTATCTGCAAAATGCAAAATACAAAATAAGGATTTTTGTCCTTTAATTTTTACTTCGTTTTCATGCTCGCATTTCCCTTCTTTATCTTTGATTTTTTTTCACTTTTTTGTTTTTTGTTTTTGCATTCTTTAATTTGTTCTTTTCAAATTAGTTTTTGATTTTAATATTTTTTTCTATATCGCTTAGTTTAGATATTGTTTTGAAGAATCTATTTTCACTATTTGTATTATAATAAGTATTTGTGATTTGTTATATAGGTTTAAGTTTTTAAACAACAATTTTATATTATTGTCGCTATTATTTTTTGAATTATTAGGAGCTAGAGTATTATTTTTATTCCATCATAGTCATGTGATAGTTTTAAGGCATCTTTACGTCTTTCACTTTTCAATTAAAAAATATATTCTATTGTAAAAAAATAATTTATATATTTATTTATTAATTTTTAAAATATAAAAAAATTAAATATATATATATATATATATATATATATATATATATATATATAGAGAGAGAGAGAGAGAGAGAGAGAGAGAGAGAGAGAGAGAGAGAGAGCTTACACTATATTCTTCAGGACTTACTCCTCGCTCCGTATTACATAAAATACTTTCTCTTATGCCCACACCTTCTAATCCAATTATTAGAACGCCAATGATATGTCTGTCAATTTTAGTTCCCTTGCCTTGTTTTTCCCTATTCATATTCTCTAATTTTCTTTTTTGTTATGAGATGCTATAAAATGGAGAACGTTTTCTTCTTCTTTTTTTTCTTCTTCTTTTAGAACACAGAGAAAGAGATTTTCCGAGACGCATCTTAGCTTCAAGTTGAATGATTTTAAAATTAAACTCATAAAAAGGACTAGCATTTATTTTGTCTTGGCATTGCCCATTTCTTTTCTTTTTTATTAAAACGATACAATTCTTAGAATTTCTTCATACTCTTGCTTTCGGTGATTCTATAATTAATCTTTTGAGAAACTCAAAGGGTGATAGTCACTCAAACACGAAAATCTATTTTCTATTTGCATTATTATTAGCACAAGAAATTTATACCAAATTAACAAAAAATATATGATCTGAGAAAATAAACCAACAATATAATATTTATTTTTATACAATTCAATATAATTTAGCCTCTTGTTTTAAGTCAGGATTTTTTTTGTTATTTTAGTGTCACGTGCACAACTTTTAACCCAAAACAACAAATTTTATAGGTAACATTGGCATCAAATCGTATCCCTAGTGTAAAGGGATAATGATTCGGGTCGTATTACTGGCTTAAAATCTTGAACAATATTAGATTTAAAAAAAAAAGAACTCTTCCACTCCAACAGTATTATTATACTACTAGATAAATATTCACACTCTTTATTCTTTTCTTAATACGTATCAAACGCAAATTCTGAATAGTACACTGAGCTGTACCACCCTTTTTATAAATATTCCCTCTTTCCTCTATTCTAGGAACTGTACACCAACCGGAACTGCGATATTTGTATCTTTTATTTCCTCGGCCACCTCCCTCAAACCTACAAGGGAAGTCGCAAGCTTGAGCACTCAGAAGGATTCAGGTAACTCTATTATATTGTAATGTAATTTACAGTATGTGTTTGACAAGGCTGCTGTAGAAACTGGATCTGATAAAGTCAATGGATCAGTGAATCCCTGGAGGCTCTGCACAGTGACTCAAGTTCAAGAGGTCAAGTCGATCATCCGTATACTCCCCGTGTGGGCTACTGGTATCGTGTTTTCCTGTGTCTACAGTCAGATGAGCACAATGTTTGTCCTACAAGGCAACATAATGGACCAACACATTGGATGGATTCCAGATAACTTGAACAGAGGCCACCTTGACTACTTTTACTGGCTATTGGCCATCCTCAGCTTCATCAACTTCTTCGTATATCTCTGGATCGCGAAATGGTACACTTACAAGAAGGTAACTGGGACGCCAGCTTTAACACGTTAGATATATATATATATATATATTTTTTTTTTTCCTCGTCTTACTATGGATTGATAGTTTATATGAGAATTGTTCTATCCATGAATTTTCCTTTCATAAAAATCAGTTATTTGCAATTTCGATAAAAGAAACTAATTTTCCATCACTCTCGTGTATTTTGTTTTCATATTTTCTACGTGTAAAAATAAGGACCCCTTGGTAAATTAAAAAGACATATACCTGGTAAGAATGCAAGACAATGTCAAAGTACTCCATGCGTCTTAGTAAAATTTTTCAAGTCGATTTTGTTGAAACAAAAATTGAATTCGAGTAGGGTTATTCAAAATTGAATACTAATAACTCAGAACCGAAGAAAGTGTTAGTGATTTGTTGATATTGAATTATATAATTAACGGTTCGAGAACAACTTAAATTTATATGACTAACGGATTATCAGTTCAAGTATTACTTTATTGAATTTTTTTATTGATATAACCTATAAGCTTATATGATATACTTAATTTTCATTTACCATTAACTATATGAACTCATGTGGCATTCAGCATGACTACTTAATCTATCAAGCTTCAAGAAAAAATTTAGAAAATTATTCATGTTTTCGTATTTGGTGTTTTGATAGATAAAAAGATTTTTGTTTTATGATGATCTTTGCCCAAACTGATAACGAACAGATATGAATTAATAATTATAAACAATGAAGCTACTATAACACCCTAAATTCACGTTAAATGGAGTATATATATTATGTTAAAAAACAATGTATACAAGTTTGTTTTAACTTTAAAATTAACCAAATCTAAATAATAAAGAGAAGTGGGGTTAGGTTACACACAATAACAATAAAAAATTTTAAAATCAATGATTGTTTACACTATTTTTCTAATTATCAACTCATGGTCTGCAAATTAACGCTTTTTTTTGGGGGGGNGGGGGGGGGGGGGGAGAGAGGGGATTACACCTGTCGGGAATTTTCGAACTCCAGGAACAATTTCAAACTCCAGTGGTCGTTTTTGAAGTTCTTTCGTTAAGTAAAAATATTTTTATTCAAATTTTATTTTTTCATTAACGAATGACTATTTTTGTCACGATCCGGATTTTCCACCTTTGGGAGTCGTGATGGCGCCTATTAGTGAAATCTAGGCAAGCCAATCAACCGAATTATTTGCCTTGTTTCTATTTTTAAATTTGTTACAACTCAAAACCAACAACTAATGAACAACATAGATTAACGAGCATAATAAATAAAATTTCAGACTTATAATATCGCTACTAAAATTTTCTTAACGAACTACCCAAGATTTAGTGTCACAGCTTCACAGACTGTCTAAGAGTAATACAAATAAGGGTTTGAAAGAAATAATAAAATACTGTCTCTGGAACTACATAAAAGAAACAGGTAAATAGATAGCGGGAGACACCAAGGTCCGCGAACGCCTGCAGGACTACCTTGAGTCACCTGATCAGCAAAAGTTGATAGCTCACAGCGGTCTGAAATCTGTAGCGCGGGGATCTGCACAAAAGAGTGCAAAGTGTAGTATCAGCACAACCGACCCCATGTACTGGTAAGTGCCTGGCCTAACCTCGGCGAGGTAGTGACGAGGCTAGGACCAGACTCCAAATAGATTTGTACAGTTATATACAT